>JAVDBV010073578.1:0-12615 GCA_032619315.1 Piper longum
CAAGGAAAGTGAAAGAGATGGATAGGGGACGCTGCCGCTCGAGGGCGACGGCTCCCGTTAGTGCCCTTATGAGAGTTTTTGAGGAAGTATATAATGTTTTTATTCAACAGGAGGGTTAGCTCTCCTGTGCCAGTTTGATATTAGTTATTTTTCGGACCGGTAACGCTCGTTACTGACGGTTTTGTACTATATGTAGGTGATGAGTACGAGATGGATGTGCCAGCTATACGAAGGAGCAATGAGGTCTTCTACACACACATATATGTTTATTGATTGAATGTTTAATATTTCGGTTATGATATTATTATATTGAAATTGACGTGATGAAATGAAAGGACGTGATGATGAAACGTGATTATGCGTTAAGACATGATGAGATGATGTGAACATAAATAGATTGCGCAATGAAAGTGTGATGGGTTGAGACCAAAGTTTTAAAATGAGTTTATAGCATGTTAGATTTTGTATGAATGAAATTTTTGGATATGTGGTTAAATATACTTGCATATGCATATTCGACAGGGTGGCCCCTAATTGCATTTTTAGGGGAAACTCTGTCCGTTATATTTTAGAAATTTTATTGATTTTGATCTTAATTATATTAGTATGTGGATTAGTTGTATGTCATCCATGTAGTGTCATGTTAGGATTATTGTACATTCAACCATGCATATAGAGAATCGTATCTTTATCTTAAGGCGACGAGAGTAGATCTGGGTCGGTTTAACCGAATCTAGTAGATTATCGAACGGTTCGGTCGCCGGTAGCATTTCCGGGTGGGTTCATGGGTGAGCCGAATCGGGGTGTTACACTTGCACCCAACTTTTATATTTCTATAAAATTGTATATGTAAAAAGATTGTAAATTTTTCCCTTAATAGTTACCCAAAACATATGAATATATTTTTATCACACATCTAAATCACTTAAAATAGATGAACAAAAATTATTATATCCAATGACAAATTTAATTTTTCTATATCCTGAAAAGATCACATCTTTATATTTAACAATGGATGGTTAGTTCAATAATAATATTAAGAACAAAAGAAAATAAATGATCTAAAAATATAATCACATAGATAAAAATTAATAAATTTTATTAATTTATGCATTAAGTGTCATTACAAATCCTAGAAAAGAATTTACTTTATAAAATATTCGATTAAGCTCAAGAACTTCATATTAAATATAAAAAACGTCATTTAATTACAAAGAAAAATAAATCAGAATAAAAAAAACTATTATTCAGGAAGTGTCTTCTTCTGATCCAAAATTTTTTGTTTTTCCTTCTAGTCTTTCATGCCATCACCCAGCAGTCCAAAAAATTCCCCTTTGAAAACTCTAATCAAGTTTTTAAATGATTCACCCAATATTACAAGTGGGGCCCACCAAAATTTCCAAAATAATTGATAAATTTGATTTCTTGCCACCATCACCGGAGCACCTTGGGTCTCGATCATGTCACTTCATCACTACAGGTAGGGTTGTTAAACGAGTGAGCGAGCCAAGCTCAATTTGTGCTCGAACTTGACTCGAATAACTCGAAGCTCGTTTGAACTCGACTGGAGATCGAATGAGTTTTGAACGTGTATGATCGAATTTGACTCGAATATTTCTCATATGTTTGAGCTCGACTTAAGCTCGAATACACTTATACTATTAAATTTGAAAAGCTCGTTCAAAACTGACTCATTTGCTCGCTCGTAACCAGTTCGATTAGGAGCTCAAAATCAGCTTGATTGAGAGCTCAAAACCAGTTCAATTGGGAGCTCGAAACCTGCTCGATTGGGAGCTCGAAACCTGCTCACGCAAAATCAAAATTGCATGGACTCAAAACAGCAAGGTATTTTATAAACTTAAAAATAAACAAAAAATATACATTTATAAAGATTAAAAATTTAAAAAATAATTTATCAACAAAATAATCTACCTGCTTACAATTCTGGCAGTTTTTCGACAATTGTTACTAGGTGGGACAGAGGCGACTGTGGCGGGTAGTAAGGCGGGCTGGGGCGGCCAAACGTAGGGCAGGGGTGGGGCGGGCGGCGGCCATGTAGCCATATTTGGCCATGGGCAGGCAGGGCGGACAGTGTCCATGCCGCCCAGTGGCTTGATTTGGCAGGTGGACTTCCAGACAAGGCCGCCCATGAACAAATCTGGCCAGCGGTGGTTATATTGAGGGGTGGCCGGGCGGGGGCGGCCAAGGCGGGGTGGGGGCCACTGCGGTGGGTAGTGGTGGTGGCGGGACAGGGCGGGGTGGGGGGTGGGCAGCGTCCGTGCGGCCTGAGCCGGCCATGTCCGGCCGCTCTATAGCCGGATTTGGCCAGTGGGCCGCTAAACAAAGCCGGTGGTGGCCAGATCGCAGCGTGGTAGAGTGAGAGCGGTCGAGGCTGGGTAGGGGTGGCCGAAACAGGGCGGGGGAGACTGTGGCGGATGGCGGGAAGCGGTGGCGGCAGGGCGGAGTGGAGTGGGCGACGGACGCGCTGTCAGATCCGACAGCGGCGTGGCCGGATCTGGCCGCACGGCCCCAGCCCGCCCCGCCGCTATTGCCACGTCGTGGAGTCTTCGGGTTGTTGAGGTCGGGGAATAGCCGGATGGGAGGGAGTATGGGCAGCGATGTTTTGACAGTGACTTGTAGCGTCATCGGCGATGGGAAGCTGTGTTGGCGATGGAGAAAGAGGGCGACAGATGTACGGGGAATAAGAAATGTTGGGGGAGGGGGGGGGGGAGGTGGGTGGTGATATTGTAAATAAAAGATGATTCATATTCGACTCGAGAAAAAATAATAACTAACTTATAATAAATTATAGAAAAATCCCATAAAATATATTACACACCACAATTTATCGAGTCGAGTTCGAGTTATATTCAAGTCGAGTATAGTCGAACACTACCTTGCTCAAGCACGGCTCGTAGGATTCGATTTCAAGTCGTGCTCAAGCTTAAGCATTTAAATATCAAATTTCGAATCAAGTCGAGTCGAGCTGAACGCCAAATTCTCGTGAGCTAGCTCACTCAATTAACATCCCTAACTACATGGCCAGCAACGCTCAAGCAGTGAGTTTTGATTGAGGCACAAAATTGTTCTTTTTGGCCCAAGTTCGTTCTAAATTCATTTCAAATTAATTCAAGATCATCTTGTAACTCTTACGCCCTGTTATGCTAAAACAACATTAATCAACATTTTTCACACCAAAATCACAATGATTTCTCGCTTTATTAATAATACTTTATAAACTCATAAATTAATAAAATTAAAATATAAATGACTCAAAACATTCCAAAAAAATCAACATGAAATATAAAGGATAATAACTCTTTTAGAAAGTTATCATTACTTACTCGACATATAGCCACAATGGGAGAAGTAATACTCAATGGTATAGCAAAAAATTAGTTTTTTGAACCTTGACGTTAATTTTTAATTTATAAATGTTTGGATTGTCATTTTTGACTACTAATACATACATATATATATATATATATATATGTATATATTTATATATAATAGCTTAAATAAATATAAAATACTATAAATAATTTTAACAAAAATTACGTACCTCTTAATGAGCTTCATTTGAAGCTTTGTGTGCATCCTATTATCGTTGTATTCAATTTTTTATTTTTGTAGACTATTCTTTACCGTCAAATTGGAAAAGTCTTTGGCATGGCAAATAAGTAAGTATTCATTTGCAAAAGAAAATTATGAATAAAAATCAGGAGACTATTTTAGAAATTAAAAATATAAATAGTGACTAATCTTTAAACAAAATTGCTATAATCATTATAAAAAAAATACAAATGAAAAATACAATTATTTCTGTTGAGTCCTAATTTTCCATAAAAATATCAATTATATTAGTAGATTAATTTGATAAATGATGAAATAAAGAATTATTCATACTTTGCTTTGCGTAAACTTATAATTAACTAAAAGGAAAAAAGATAAAGACCAATATAAAATATATTTCAGGTATAAATTATATTAATAATAGATTGAAGTGTTTATAAATTAATAAAAGAGGAACTCACCTTGTCCTTTCGAAGATCTATCCACTTTGATACCACACTAAATAGCTAAATACATAAAAGATGATATGAGAAAATATATTCATAATCCACCACAAGATTTTAACATGAGCAAAGAAGAAAAGGGAACATACCTTTGTGAAGAGAAAGAGAGGAAGGAAGCAAGCGGTTGAGTAAATATATGGAGGCTGATGGATAAATATTATTTGGAAGAATTTCCTATATATGGATTAATATTATTTGGAAGGGTTTCCTGTATATCATGACTCAAAGTACAAACTAATAGATTAAGTCATTTTTTTAAAAGGGGTTAACAAAGTTAAAGATTTATAGTATATTCCCGCTTATAAATAAGATATTACCTCAGTAGGTATTAAATGTTAGACTAACTTTGGAGATCTACAAATCCACTTATCTGAAAATATTTTGTCCTCGAAATTTCTACACTTGATCTGATGCTAACCCATCTCATAACATTCTTTTTGTCTGTGGCTGACAGTCTACTAAAAGTCCCTAATCCAACCCATCATCTAACACAGAACCAAGAGGATCTGATACTATTTGTAATGACCCAACCCAATGTACAATATGATGGGCTAACTTATATTTTTAAAAGTGGTTAACTAAGTAAAAGATCTATAGTTTATTCTCACTTATAAACCAGATCTTACTTCAATAAGTATTAGATGTCTAATTAATTTGAAGAATCTCACAATCCACCTACACATTAGGAAATTTTATCCCCAAAATTCCTACATTTTGCCCGTGACCGATACCATAACCAACGTCTCTAGTCTAACCCACAATCTAATACAGAACCAGAAGGTTCTAATACTATTTGTAACGACCTAACCCAAAGTACAAACTAATAGGCTAAGTCATCACTTCAAAAACAATTAATCAAGTTAAAAATCTATAGTTCATTCTCACTTATAAACTAAATCCTATCCTATTAGGTATTTGATATGAGACTAAGTTGAGGGATTTCAAAATCCATTAACCCACCTTACGAAATTTCGTCCCCAAAATTCTTACACTTGGCCGGGTCCATTGTTAGACCTAATTTACAACCTTCTTTGACTTGTGACTAGCAACTTAGCTAACATCTCTAGTCCAACCCACCATTTACCACATAACTGTTGGATTTTAACACAAAAAAAAATCCCAATAATACAAATAATGAGTAGATAAATTACTCCAATTGAAAAATCCTCACACACTCTTTAATTTGAGATATGTCACAATATCTAATTGGAACACATTCTAATTAGGAATTACCACAATCTTTGACTAGGATACACATCCAGTTGGAGAGTGTGTGAGGATTGTGTACTCACTTTAGTTCAGTTTTCTATCTCTTTCTCTCTCAACCTCATAATATAACTACATATTTATATATAAAAAAATGCATACTCAAGATACACCCATCCTTGAAGATACGACGAGTACACCAAATACTCATCATCTTCCATAATTCTACTCGAATTTTTCGAACATCTTAGAGTAACTCCATGTCTTTACGATTTTCTATGTAATTATATGTCTTCTCACATTCATCGTATGATGACTGACTCCAATAATTCTCCCCTCCGGAATCATACAAAATACACTAGGGTTGATTATAGTCATCATCACATAAAAAAACACATACAACTCGTGCAATTTCCCCTTTTCAACCCATATGAAAAGCTCTCTGTCTCTCATGATTGAAACTTCTAGTGCATCTCCCACACGTTCTTGAGAAAAAAATTACAAGTTTGCTTTTCATCATCTTGAATCATCTTCTCTTTAAACATTTTTACTAACCTACCCACTCAAGTTTCAGAAAATGTCTCATCTTCATCTTCCAATTTGATATCAACCTTTCTTTTATCATGAATATGATCATTACCAAGAATCTTATTACAAAATTTCATCTCTACCTCAGTATGACTGACCTGTCGACGCCAAACTTGCTTAGTAGACCCATCAAGAGTACTTCCACTCTTGACATATCAAACTAATATCCTGTACAAACCGCCATATTGTTTCCCTTTTACAATGATAAGTGCTCCTTTGGATAACTTTCATACTCCTCTAACAAATTGAGAACTATAACCAATATCATCCAACTTGTCCAAAGACAATATATTTTTCCTCAAACTTGGAATATGTCTCACATTCTTCAAAAATAATTTGTAAGCCAAACTAGTCACCATCTGGGTATCTCCCATGCCAACAATATGTCCATTCCCAAATTTCCTGATTTATAGGTAGTGAAGAGCTTTCTACTTGATGTTGCATGAAAGGAAGCTCTAGAATCCACAATCCAACAAGAATTATTTTTTTATGAAAACACCCATCATTACAAGAAGAAATAACTACCAACTCATTTCCATAATCAACAGAATTGACATTTTTACTTTGTTATTCTAAGTCCTTTTCCTTGTCATGTTGCATATCCCAAGTCAATTTTTTGCAATATTTTTTTATGTGACCAACCTTGTTACAATAAAAGCACCTTACCATATTTCTTCCATTCTTTTTCTGCTTGAACCCACTCTTGCTCTCCCTAGAAACCAAGACTTGCTCCCCTGAAGATGAAATTGATATTGTTCACTTTTTCCTTAGCCTGTCTAACAAGAGTGTTGTAGTAATAGAGTTTAATTCATGTTTAAAAACATGGCTCAAACTCATAATGAAATTATCCCACGTGTCTGGCATTGAACAAAGAAGTAAGGTGGCTTGTTCTTCCTCATCAACCATAACAGATCATTCACCAAGCAATTGAATACATTTAAGTGTTCATAAATAGAAGTCTCATCCTTCATTTTCAAATTATACAATTTCATCGAAAAAATCTTACTTATTAAAGACTTGCCTTTATATATTCTATGAAGACTATCCCATAAAACCTTTGTCATTGAATCAACAATATGCACATTGAATAACACCTTATCATCGAAGCCCAATAAAATATCAGCCTTAGCAATCTCATGTTTTTCAGTAAATTGCATCTGTCATACCTTCTGGTTTCTGATCCTTACCTTAAAGAGTAACAGTACAACTCTTTTACCAATATGACATTAATCTTCACTTTCCACATAGGAAAATTGCCTCCATCAAATTTAGGAAGTAGAAATTTGGTTTTATTCTTCTCAGCCATCTTGTCAAAAACAAACAAGAAGTTCAATCTCCTCTATGAACCTTCAGAGGCGGACGAACCAAAGCTCTGATACCACTTATTAAATTTTAACACAAAAAAATCCCAATCATACCAATAATAAGGACACAAATTACTTCAATTGAAAAATCCTCACACACACCCTCTAATTTGAGACAATTCACAATCACTAATTAGAACACACTCTAATTAGGAATGACCATAATCTTCAACTAGGATACAAAATTAATTAGAAAACTCACAATTCACAATTAAAACGACACCCTCAATTGTGTATTCTCTTCAGTTTAGTTTTTTCCTCTCTCTCTCTCTTTCTCTCTCTTTCTCTCAACCTCACAATACAACTACATATTTATATATAAAAAATGCATACATAAGATACACCCATCTTCAAAGATACCAAGAGTAAAACAATAAATACTCCTCGTCTTCCATCATTCTACTCGATTTTCTCATACCTATTAGAGTAAGTCCATGTCTTTACGAGTCCCCAGCAGCTGTATGTCTTCTCACATTCATTGTATGATGAGAGACTCCAATAAGAACTAGGAAGCTATGATATCCTTTATAACAAGCTGGCCCAAAGTATAAACTAACAGAAGCGGCTAAACAAGTTAAAAATATATAGTCTATTCTCGCTTATAAATATGATCTTACCCTAGTAAATATTAGATGTGAGATTAAATTAAAAGACTTCACCTAATTGATGGATTAGTATTAGCATTAAGAGTTTTGATTCATGCACCTTGGGTAATCTGTTGTTGGGTTTTATGTTAATCAATATGCAGGTCGATGGCAAGAGAGCAGATATGGTTTAGGCATGTAGCGTAATCTTTTGTTATATTTGTGTGATAGATTAGTATTAGTTGTGTAGTTCATATGCATTTAGTGTAATCTTTTAATGGGTTTATTTAAATGGGTCGGGACGACATGCTGGTCGATAGATTAGAATTATTATTTGAAGAGCTTTGTATGTTTTATCTCTAATGAATGTATTAGCTGGACCATAGACTAGTTTTGCTTTTTTTTTGGCAGAATTTATCTTTTAAATGTGTATTAGTTGCGTGGGCGTGGATCAGAATTAACTACATGAGAGAAAAAACTGAACGCGAAGGAGAAACAAAAAAATTCATCCAGCTATAGAATATAATAGATATCATATACAAGTGCGAAGTCTAGTACATCACTTTTCCCGTTAAAATTATTTTCAATGGGATCAATGAAAATGAGAATTGCATCTTTATGTCTCGTATAAATAATAGTTAACCAAAACTCTCCAGTCAAGTTTTGATTTCAAGTAACTTGTCATAAAAAGACATATATACTTGACTCCATATGATTCCTCGAATCATGTTATAAAAAGCTAATAAAACAAAATTATTGTTTGTATTTTAGTTAAATAAACATCTTAAAGTAATATAAATCATTAATTTGTAAATTTCAAGCCTTTACAAAATAGAGAAATATGTAATCATTTCATACAACATTCTCTCCACCTCAATAAAAGTAATTTAAATTACTTAAGCCTCTACTCCATAGCACCAAATCAGATTCATGTTATATAATAATGTACAATATGCGTTGTAACATGTCTAAAGTTTTAAAAATACATATATATATTTATTAGAGATAACGAGGCATGGGGACAGTTAGTTGAGATAGTTGAGATAATCATGTGTATATCTTAGATATGTATAGGAAGGTTGGGAAGTTGGAGGATTTTGTGGAAATTTTATGATTGTGATGGTTATCCTAAATCACCCTCAATCTTTAAATAGAGATAATTGTGGGAAGGGGTTTGGACGCTAGATATGTCATTGTCAGCGTCGCTCCTCTCCCCACTTATTTTTCCTCATTGGTACTCTCTTTATTTTCTTTTTCTTCATCTACACTTATTTATTTATTTTCCTCCTTATTTGTTTCTTTATCATATTGCATTTCACCTTGTTGTTTGTTTCTAATCTTGTTCTTTTTGAATTTTTAATTATTAGTTGAGATCATTATTTTTTTTAGATTTTATAATTCGTGTTATATGTAAATTGATATTGGTATTATATTGAATATTGACTATGGTAATCTCATTTCCATTTTTACATTTATATTTAACAAATTGGTAATATCTAATTATAATGTGATTAGTTATTACTTGACATTATTTTGGCTTGTCGACCTCTAGATCTTCATGCACGAAAAAACTTTAAAATAAATCAACAAACTAGTTTGTAAGGTTTGGTTTGTGATTATGGTCACTAGGTTTGAGTGCATGAAATAAGTTGATAATGACATTGTAGTACTTGTTATATCTTTTGGAAGTAACTAATCTAGGTTTGCTATTAATTAACCGGTTAATATTTCTTTTCTTAATTTTAGGCTATGTAGATTAATATTAACATTGTAAATTAAGACAAGAGGTTTAATTGTAAATAATATAATAATTGATTAAATATAATGTCTCATAAAATGTATAGTTTAAATTAATTTTTGTGATATTAGTTACTCCATTATATTATATTTATAGTACAACCATTACATTAGTATCAAACTTTTAAAATGTTATTTAATAAATAAGACATTAGTTTTTTTCGTGTTAATTTATCAATTTATAATTATTCTTTACTATGAAAATGATAAATTAATTTTAGTAAATGTTTAAATTATTATATTTATTTTTTACCAAATTAATAAGCTATCATGTGGCTTAAAATTATAACTATTGTATATAGTTGATGAGGCATAAACTAGATTATTAATTCATGAGTTACAATATAGATAGTTTACATATTAGTATATTTTAATCATTTGAGGAATTATCATTGGTTTACCTATTTTAATATTTTTCTCACTATTATATGTGATTAATTATTAATTTATGGATGGATAAATTGCTTATTAATTAACTTTTATAAATTCATTATTTTTCCTTGGAGTGTGATATTATTTCATGTCGGATTTATGACATTCATTTAGATCTTGTTGAATAGGATCTAATCTAGTTTTTTCTTTAGACTAGAGTCTGCTTTTGCTACTCGCCCATCGGTTCAGCTGTGTTACAATTTGAAGTTTGTATAACTACTTGAAATGTTGTATATTCTTTTTTACTAGCCCTAGTCGGTCTAAGCCTAAATTCGAACACCATGCGTCGAGTGCAACCGCGCTCAAATAATTGACTCAATCACCTTTAAAATTATATGAAAGATAAAATATCTACCCTCATGCTGATAGAGGGTGATAAGGCCCAATAGTACAAAATAACTCATTATGCATTTGTGATAACGAGAGGGTGATCAATGACAGGCTACGGGCCACATAGCGTGTGTGTGCATACCTATGATTGCAGCTGGATGGGGCGGCTACCCCTCCTGGTATAATTGGAGCTGAGCATAAGCCTATAATCATTATGCATTTGTGATAACGAGAGGGTGATCAATGACAGGCTACGGGCCACATAGCGTGTGTGTGCATACCTATGATTGCAGCTGGATGGGGCGGCTACCCCTCCTGGTATAATTGGAGCTGAGCATAAGCCTATAATCATTATGCATTTGTGATAACGAGAGGGTGATCAATGACAGGCTACGGGCCACATAGCGTGTGTGTGCATACCTATGATTGCAGCTGGATGGGGCGGCTACCCCTCCTGGTATAATTGGAGCTGAGCATAAGCCTATAATCATTATGCATTTGTGATAACGAGAGGGTGATCAATGACAGGCTACGGGCCACATAGCGTGTGTGTGCATACCTATGATTGCAGCTGGATGGGGCGGCTACCCCTCCTGGTATAATTGGAGCTGAGCATAAGCCTATAATCATTATGCATTTGTGATAACGAGAGGGTGATCAATGACAGGCTACGGGCCACATAGCGTGTGTGTGCATACCTATGATTGCAGCTGGATGGGGCGGCTACCCCTCCTGGTATAATTGGAGCTGAGCATAAGCATATAATCATTAAAAGACTTGATAAATAATGATATGAAATATATTGACTTGTTTCATGAATTATGCAACTTAGTAATTTTATCACTAACACAATTTTGTGAGTGTATATGAGCAACTTTAGACTAATGGTTAAGGGTGTGGTTAGTGGTTCCCTTACCAACCCAGGTTAGAAGAATTGATGAATAAAATTAGACTTCTTTTTTATATAATTTGATTTATAATTGTGACTATGAGAAACGATTTAGAAGCTATTGAACTTTGCATTTGTGTAGTTAGTTTATTTTTAGCTATTATTGCACGTAATTTTTAATATAGTATGATTTATTTTATGATTAATAAATTCTTAAAGATATTTGTCATCTTATAATGCATGTGCTTAAAATTTTTATATTTATATCTTCTATATTTTTTGGTAACCCCCTGCCGGCGGGTCGTCACATGCATAGTTTTAAAGTAATGAAAATCATCTATTTATCAATCTTCAAACTTTACTTCATGATCAGAAAATCAATCTTCAAACATAGACAAGCTCGAATTATCTTGGTGATAGTTACCCTATTTTTTGATACAATCCAATCCAAACAATATTGGCGGAGTCTCAACTCAAAATCGTCATCACCAACCAGAACAGGAAGGAAAAACAATAACCCAAATAATAATCCAATTTGCACAAGAAATGGAAGACAAATCTCAAATTGGTCTCCCTCTCTTATTAGTTCCATTGAAAAATGGAAGATAAATAGAAGAAGGGTCAATTAATCTGGTACCTTTTTTTTTTCTCATTGGATTATAATGTTCTTGCTTTTGCTCTTGCACTCTTGTGTACTTCTTGCCCTTGATCAATATAGGAAGTGCCAAAACCATATTGTAGATTCTTGGTGATTAGGGCCACTCACAAATTCCCATCAACGGTAGCTCCATAAGGAGTCGCCGCCGTCTGAGTTCTCCGGCGAGCCATCGGAGTCCGGCGCGCCCATCCTCGGCGGGCTCACCAGCATCCCCTCGGCCATGCTTGCCAGCAGCTTCGGCATGTCGAACAGCGCCTCCTCGTCCACAAACTGATCATAATTTTCCTCAACCCCACTCTCTCTGCCCACACACCCAGCCCCCGCCGCAGCCGACGCCTCCGACGACGCATTGCCTCCCTCATCTCTCCCTCTCCTCATCCTCCGCGCCGCGGTGGTGGCCGCGGCCCGCACATCGGCCGGAGAATTCGACGCCGGCGTCGAATGCGTATATACGCAGTCGGGAAAGTTGAAATGAGTGCCAGGCCCTTTAAGCGCCAGCGCGGCAACATTACGCGGCGGCGGCCATCTCTGCCGTCGGATAAGTCCCCAGCCATATCCGAGTGGTCTTTCGCGGCTCTCTGATCTCCGACACCCACTTCCCGCTCCGGCACCGCACCCCTCGATACACCGGGTGTCGCCCAGTACCAGCTGGGGAGGCCGGCGTTCGGGCGTCATCGGCCATTAGAATTGC
>JAVDBV010073643.1:0-11048 GCA_032619315.1 Piper longum
GTGTATGATGGTACTGCGTAATGCAGCGCATTTTCGGAATATGTGACACTAACTTAATTGTTCCTTTTGCCATTTGAGTACAGTGGCGGGTGATATGGAAGGTGTGAGGGTGTAAGCGTTGTATGTATGTATGATTATGATTATGAGCCATGCATGCGAGCCGGCATTTATTTAAGTATGTTTGCTTACTGCCCGGTGTGAGGGATTCTTGAAGTTTCATATGTTTTCGTGGGTAATGGAATACCTATTTGCCAGATTGTATTAGTTATTTTTTTGACTAGTAACATTCGTTATTGACGGTTTTCTTATAATATATTTAGGTCTCGCAAATCCTGTATCGACTTCGGCGGAAGGACAGATAAATGCTACACACACTTGAGCTCAACATAAGATTTTCTTTCTTGCATTTATTTATATTTGATGTGTTTTATTGTTTATTTAATAATGTCTTCCATTCTCATGACACCAAGAGGGTTATTTCGATCTATTTTATGGATCGAGTCTCACTGACTAATAATATTAAACATGTCTCGACTAGATCGTAACATTTCTGATCCGGTTCTTAAGTGAATCGAAATCGGGGTGTTACACTACTCTTATTATTTTCCTATCAGCTTTAGTATCTATTAGGGCCAAGGTTTCTAATGTAAATTCTTGATTAACAATCATATTTATCTTTATTACATATCTTATACAAATAGTTTGTGCAATAATATTCAGATAATCTTTTGTAGTTTCTTTTTCTTTAGAATATTCATCTATATGGAATTTAGAATCTTTAAATATTTTTAGATTTTCTAAATTTTCTAAATCTTTTTCCTTTATTTCTTTTCTATATTTCCGAATTCTAAAATTTCTATTCTTCTTTTTAATGGAACAATTCTATTTAAGTGTATTAATCTCTTTTTTAAGTTCTTGTATAGATAGTGGTTTTTTTTTCATTCGACTTAATACCGCTGTCATATTATAAGCAAGGTTTACTACAACTTCTACTTAAATTTATTTTGCTTACTAGCTTCTAATACTTTTTCTAGTATTTTTCTTTGTTGATCCTTGTCTGTAATAGAGTCTATTAAGTCTAAAAGGACAGATTATTGAGGTGTTCTCATATTAATAATTAATCCGTTTAGATCTATAATTGTTTTGTAGTGCTCACATTGGCATTCTAAATTTTTATCTTCGTCGCTATTTGTCATCCACTCTGAGGATTCAGTTTCTTCTAATTCTAATAATTCCAATTTTGATTTATCAATATCAAATAATACATCTAAATGTCTTTGTTTTTTATCACTAGATATGGGCACAACATTTATCTTTTGTTTTACTTTACAATGATTTCTAGTATGACCCTTTTCCCACGATCCCATCAAACTAATGGTTTTGAACTAGAGTTAGCATGTTTTTTCTTATAAACTTTTGGTTTTGGTATATTTTTTGTTTTTCCCTCATAGTTTCCTATTCCTTTGTACCTTCCCTTCCCTTGGGAAAAAAGTTTTCCTTTTGCTGGAACGGATGTAGTAAGAACGGGATGAGGAAAACTACCAAATTGATTACAAAATTGGCCTAATTCTTTTTTAGCTATAAGACGTTGTTTCTTCAGTTGGTTTTTCCTGTTTAAATCATTCCACAATGATATCCTTTTGAGACAACAACATTGATTAATTTTTTCAACATAAATATATTATAAGGAATGATCCCAAGGTAAATATTAATAGGAATGACCCTATTATATATGATTTTGTAGGTGATTTCTTACTCTTTTAGTAAAGAGTCGCGGAAATCCCGCAAGAAATCTTTCCTTCCAGTAATCTAATAAAGAATCATCTATTTGGTATAATAAAGATAAAAATGTATCTTTATACCATCTAAAATTTGTCAAGGAGGGACATCTAGGATTCATGATAAGTTCCCAACTTCTATATTTCAATGCAGTTGTATAACCAACAAAATGATGTAAAATTAATTAGAGTATACATAGCATTTTCTTGAGGTTGTTGTGTATTTAACTCTAATTTTACGGCAATAAGAATTTCCATTTTTTGTAATGGGGTAATGTATTAATCCCACCAACCTTTAAGTTATCTTGAAAATCTAGTAATAATAAATTTTATAATTTGTCGATTAGTATTATCAGTTGTTCAATATATTGTGGAGTACATTCATATAATATGTAGGATGGTAATTATTTGATATTTAGATTATCCATCTATGTTCCATTTATAAATAGACTTACTATCATAGGATAATACATAATTTAACAGATTTTCTTCAAATAGAATATAAGCTAGTAGTAGTATAAAGTAATAATGGCAGCCAGTTGGGAAAGGTTGATTAACTTGTGTTTTAGCAACTTCTAACCTATCATTTTGAAATTGATTTATCATTTCTTCTACATCTGATACCTCATTAATGACTTTAATGGATTCAGATATTTTAAGAAATTCTAATTTTTTAGTGAGCTTTTTGAGGAAATCCTCATTAAGAGGATTAATGGTATTAAATTTTTTAGATAATGTAATTAGAGCTTTTATTAATATTGGTTTTATATCATCAAGTTTTTCTTTACCCTTATCTCTAAGAAGAAACTTGTCTTCTACTTGTGAAAAATAAGAAACAATAGTTTGTAAATGTAGATGTGTATAATTATTTTGTTTTATAGAAAGGTCTTTTGTTGTCATCTTTTTTGGATCTACTTTTACAAAAGCAATTACTTCTAGATTGTCATAATTGATACTTCCTACTGGAGGCCCCATCATTCTTGTTTCTTTTGAGACAAGTATTTGAGAAGAAAATCGAATTTTAAACCATTTAATGAATGATATTTCATAACATATTTTTTTCTAAATATTGATAATATTTTTCATTAAAATTTTTAATTGATCTTTAGAGAATTTGTTAAAGTACCATTTCCTAAAAGTTTCACATTTATGAAGCATGAATTCTGCTGAACACTTTTCTCTGTTAGGGATGAATTTTATATTACATTCACTTGAAATTCCATTTTAGAGAATGTTGGTTTATCAGTGTAAATTCAATGAGGAATTTGTTGAATAGAAACATAAATTTCTTTTATACTGGCATTGGCAGATGTTTCACATGATTGTTTGTTTGATGTAGATATTCTATTTCTTTCAAATATAATTTTTACATCTCCTTTTGAGTTTCCTATGATACTATCGGCTTTCCTTAAACATATTCTTGGTGCAATTATTTTTTCTAGTTTTGAAGAATTGGGTAATACAATTTCAAACCAAGATACCCATTTTGGAGACACACACATTCAATTTACTAAGATCTACTTGAATAGAGTTGTTTTCACCATTATGGAGGATATTTTTTCATTAGGACAGACTGTTGTCATAGCCTTTAAACATGTTCGGTAAATTACACATGTAAAATCCGGGCCGTCTGCTAAAGGGTTTTACTGTCGATTCAGTTGTTACCTGAATTGGGTTAGTAAAGTCCAGCCCTTCTTGTTATGGTTTGTGTATGGAATGGTGTAAGTTGTCTGGCCTTAGCCTCCTTCAGTGCTCGGTACCCCTGTTTAGATGTTGCACGCCCGACTTTTTTGTGTTTGGTCCAATTGAGTCGTATATAGTTAGATGTTAGGGTCGTGTACCTTGTGTGTCGTTTGTGTTCTTTCCGTGTGTTTAATAACCCTTTGGATTGTCCTAACCCCCATTTGGGACCTGAAGTGCAATTTCAAGGTGGGCCTGATCACTTTAGGGTAAAAACCCTAAGTTTTGGGGTTTTGGGCTAACCCAACTCATACCTTTTTAGCTTACCCAACCCATACATCTATACCTTATCCAAGTCAACTTATGCCTATTACACCACCAAGTCAACTTATACCTCGTTATCCAATTCATACCTCTTTATGTATGACACCCATACCTATGACATCACTAAGCCAACCACCCATTTTCTATTAAACTCACCCCTTCCCTCCCCTTTTCACTATTTCTCCTACCTCCTCACCTCCAAAAGCTTCTTTTCCTCTCCTTGGCTTTCTTCATCTTCCTTGGTGGTTCAATCACCCTCCTCCCCATTTCTAACCTCCTAAGGTGGTAAAGTTTGAGGTTGGATGCCTTAAAACTCCGCTTAGTCTTCCCTCGTTAGTTTCAGGCGTGTGCTACCACTGTTGTTCATTGTTTGATATTTATATCTAGTATTTGTGTCCTTTTTAATTTTTATGAAATTTTTAGATTGTATATATGTTTGTTAGGAGAATTTTGAATACTCATTTATCTTATTTGGCAATGTGAATAAATAGATATATTTTTTATAATGCACGTAAGTCACTGATCTACAATATTTTAGTACAAAAATCATATCTTGGCACTCTGATGATAAATTTTCTCGATTCTTTTTTTTTTTTTTTGCACTCATACCATGTATATATATAACTTTTGTGTTGGGTGTTTTACCTTCCATGACATATAATGTACATGTATGAGGGTAAAAAGTGAGGAAAGGTAGCAACTTTCACCATTATAGTTACATAAGGCCCACTTCTCCAATTTTTATTCTCTTATCTTGTAAGATATGTTGATGAAAAACATTCCAAGTTGTTCATGGTGATTTTGTAAGTTCATGGTAAAATTTTAAGTTTAATATAACCTCTAAATAATCATGAACATCAACTATAAGCACGCCTTATATTTCATATGTTGTGTATGATTATGAGCATGATGTGTAATTGTGTTATATGTTAAGCAAATAATTTTAAGATAATAAAATATGGTAAAATTATATGATGCTAAAATAAGTATATAATTGAAATATATAAATTTTTGAAATGCGTAAAAATCATCTAGGTTTGTTTTGGTGGTGTTTACTGGACAATTTAAAATGTAGGGTGAAAACCCTCATTTTTTTTACTCCGGTTGTAAATTACCTTAAAATAGATTAATAGTGTTGGATTTCAGTCAAACTGGGTCCAAACCTTATCCTATGTCTCAGTAGAATTGTGAACAAATTTGGGGCCATTTGGGTAGGTTCCCAATTTTTTTATAAATTTATAATTTATTAGGGTCAAGATAGCCCCAAAAACAGCCTATTCAGTGACCCAAATTCTAATACCCACTTAGGCCCATTTACAAAGTAAACTCGGCTTGCTGAGATCAAACTCCATATGTTATATAACTAATCCCACTGACTCAAACCCATTTGGATCATCTAGCTCATGAACAAACAGTTATAAAATTAGTACGCAGCCTAGGAACACTGTTCCAGTACCTTAGGGCTTAACTTAATGGGCCTTTTCCCCCTTGATTGACCCATAGACCAGCCATGGTGGAATTTACCTATAAACCTTAGAGTGTAAGGGCCAAATCATCCAAATGTCAGCCCATTTGGACATTGTTAGACCCATCCAAAAAATTGTCTATTAAGGCCATTTGATTTAAAACCCCAAAATTAATTGAAGCCCACTAAGTGAACTTGAAACCAAAACCTTAATTCAATTACCTAATAAGGTTTTACACTTTACTAAGGACCTAATTAAGATAATTAAGCGATGTTAAGTATTGAGCTTGTATGGAGGCTTTTCCTCATTTTGCATGCCGATGTGACCCAATTCTTATTCGGTTCCATCCTCGTGCTAGGTATCGCAGGTGAGCTCAGTGACTAGTACAGAGCTCTACTCATCCAAGTCCGTAGGACTCTCCCTTTGCTTCATCTTTGATTGAATCCATGTATGTTGAGTTTAACCACATTTTAGACATAGGACGACATCAGCGGCATTTTATCGGATCCCTCCAATGTTGAGTCATTTGGCTGTGTTTTCTACACATATTTAATAAAACTTCAAGGTTGAGGACCCCTTGATGGTTTTAGAAAGATGAGATTCAAAAACTAAGTATTAAATATTCTCCCGAGCTTATATGTATAAATATAAGGGTTTACGATTTTTACGACTAAGAGCATATACAGGGCACCAATACTTCTTCATTCCCTCAGGTAGTGCAGAGTATGAAGATATTGCATAGCGCAACACATTTTTGGAATTTTTGGAACGAACTTAACTATATCTTTTGCCACTCAGTACCATGGTGGGTGTAATATGGAAGATGTAAGGACATAAGTGTTGTATGTATGAATATGAATATTAGTCGTGCATGCGCACCAACACTCGTTTAAGTATGTTTGCTTACCACCCAATGTGAGGCAATTTGAAAGTTTCCTAAGTTCCCGTAGGTAATGGAATACCCATTTGCCAGTTTACTATTTTACCGGTAGTTATTCAAACTGGTAATCTAATTTATTTAATTATTAACGTGGTTTTCTGTTATATGTTGGTGAGGTTTTCTGGCGTTGGCCGACCTAGGTGCATGGATCGGCAGCTTAGTGGTGGTGGTGGTGGTGGCCCTATGTTAATGTTGTGTGTTTTAGACTATGTATTTTGTAGATGACTATATAACGGCCATATGCCCTAACTATGTGAACTTTGTATGATTTAGATTTATGCCATGATGGTTGTGCTAGCCTGTTTTATTTTTATATTATTATATTTATTGTGGAGTTATAATACTTTGGGGCAAGGCTAACCATTGTCTACAAGGTATATAAGCCTCAGAGTCTTGGAACATGATGAGGAGTTAAGTCAGGTACACAAAACGTATTTGGCTAGAGTTGTTTGTATGTTAGAGTAACGTGGGTGGAGGAGCTTATGGTTCACACCAATTAAAGACCCACGTGAAGTTCGGATATTAGGGTTTGATGCCCAATGATGCTGTGTAATTTTTCTGACACTTTAATTATTGCTCGTGTAGGGTATGTGAAATAGGTAACCACGACCTTTGTTTAAACATTTACATCATCTTCATGTAACAATAAGAGGACCTAAGTTAATTACTTAAACTAAGTAGTAAAAATATGATGTATACAACAACATGCAACCTCAAATTTACAGTGGAGGTGTGCTTCTTCTAGAGTTGAGAGTGATCATCGCATTTTTAAAGTCACCGCTCATAGTCATGGGGGAGGTGTTGCTTCTGTTACGATCAGGGTGTTCATATTAGATTCCCTTAAATCTAAAATTCACATTTTTAATACAAAGTCTGCACTCATTCTATGAAAACCAACCTTGGAGTCTGTCTTAAGCCTCATTTGAGGGTTGAGATTCGCTTTCGTAAAGTGTATGCGATAGCCCAATTGGGGTGTTACAATATCAAGAATCGGTCTGTCCCTTCGAGCCGAATTGGGGTGTTACAACACATATATTTTTAGACCCTGGTAACATGTCATATTATTGTAATTAAGATCGCCTATATCTAGTGATGAAAAACAAAGAATTTTAGATTTATTATTTGATAATGTTAATTCTAAATAAGAATTATTATAATTAGAAGAATTTGAATCCTCTGAGTAGATGACAAATAGCAACAAACATAAAAATTTAGAATGCAAATTTGAACACTAAAAAACAATTATGGATCTAACCAGATTAAGTATTAATATGATAACAACTCAAGAATCAATCCCTTTAGGGTTAATAGACTCTATTACACACAAGGATTAGCAGAGAAAAATACTAGAATAGGTATTAGAAGTTAGTAAGCAAAAGAAATTTAAACCTAATGTAGTAGCTGTAGTATACCCTGCTTATATTATGACAGAGGTATTAAGTCAAATGAAAACAAAAAAACCACTATCTATTCAAGAGCTTAGAACAGAAATTAATACACCTAAAACAAAAATTGTTCAATTAAAAAGAAGAATAGAAACCTTAGAATAAGGAAATCTGGAAAAAGAAATGACGGATAAGATTTAAAAAATTTAGAAAATCTAAAAAACCTATGAAGATTCTAAATTCCATATAGGAGAATCTTCTAAAGAAAAAGAATCTACAAAGGATTATCTAAATATTATTGAACAAATTATTTCTCAAAGATATGTAATAAAGATAAATATAATTGTTAATCAAGAATTACATTATAAACCTTGGCCTTAGTAGATATTGGAGTTGATGGGAATATAATAAGTTAAAGATTAATTCCTACTCGTCATAAGCAAACCACTCAAGCCTTATCTTCTACGAATACCCAGAAATTAAAAATAAAGTATAAACTATCCAATGTTTTAGTATGTATTGAGGAATTCAAGATCTAGTACAAAAGTCATATTAGGCAATTAATTTACAGCCTTAATTGAACCATTGTCCATTGACGATGAAGGAATCCGTACAAGTCTTAAGGATAAAAATGTAATGTTTAAATTAGAATTTCCTAAAAGAAAGGCTTTAATTTCTTCATTAAAAGAGAATTTTTTATGAAAACTGCCAATATAAATTTAATTGAGGAAGAAGTACAAATTCTTAACATTAAGAAAAATTTTAAAACACTATAAAATTAACATAAGATTAAGACATTCCAAAAGTTGTTTGAGGAGGAATTATGCAATGATCTCCTTACTATGTTCTGGGAAAGGAAAAAACATAAAGTTTCTTTTCCTTATGAAAAAACTTTCCATGAAAGCCAAATTCTCACAAAAGCTAAACCAATTCCATTGAGTAAAGCATTAGTTGCGTACTGCCAAAATAAAATACAAGATTTATTAAAAAAAACTAATTAGGCCTAGTAACTCTCCTTGGTCCTATTCAACCTTTTATGTTTATAAAGCATGTAAAATAGAAAAATGAGCCCCTAGACTAGTCATAAATTATAAATCATTATATAAGGTTTTACAATGGATTAGATATCATATTCTAAATAAAAAAGATCTTCTTAAAAAGCTATATAGAGCAAAAGTTTCAGTAAATCCAAATTGTAGAAAAAGATAGATATTAAACTATTTTTAATGTCCTATTTGAACAATTTGAATAGAACGTTATGCCTTTTGGATTAAAATATACTACTACCAAATTCCAAATTATTATGAATGTCATTTTTAATCCTTATGTCCACTTCATAATTGTCTATATGGATGCTGTACTACTCTATGGTAATACTATTGAACAATATTTTAAACGTCTAGCCCAATTTCATAAAGTTGCAAAAATCAATGGTATCGTTTTATCAAAAAAGAAAATGAACTTATTTCAAATAAAAATAAGATCTTTAGGGCATGATATTGAAACAGGATATATTTGTTCACTCCGAAGAGTCACTGAGTTCTCTAGTAAATTTCCCGATGAATCCAAAGACAAAACACAAGTACAAAGATTCTTAGGAAATTGAAATTATGTTTCTGACTTTTATAAAAACCTTGCTATAGATTGTAAACTATTATGGAAATGGTTAAAGAAAAATCCTCCACCATGGATTGATGCACATGCTAAGGAAGTTCAAGCTATAAAACAAAGAATAAAGTTTATATTTGCTTGACTATGCCTGATCCTACTACATTAAAAATTGTTGAAACTGATCCATCGGAATTAGGATTTGTGGGTATATTTAAACAAAAAATAAATAACAAGAACATAGTAATAAGATATTATTTAGGATATGGAAGCCTACTCAACAAAAATATTCCACAATTAAGAAAGTAATGTTGAGCAAAGTTAGTTGTATCTTGAAATTTCAAAATGACTTATTAAATCATAAATTTTTGTTAAGAATTGATCGTGAGGTTGTCAAAGATATTTTTGAAAAGGATGTTAAGCATTTAGCCTCCAAACAATCTATGCAAGATGGCAAGTCCTTTTAGCCATATTTGATTTCAATATTAAATATATCAAAGGGGCGACTAATTTCTTCCTGATTTTTTAACTCGTAGATTTTTGGAGGGGGTATAATGGAATACAAAGGCAAGTCTCCATAAAAGTGCAAAAATATCCCAATTAAAATGTATAACAATGACAAGAAATAATATAAACTATATGTTGTTATATCACCTGAACCTTCTAAATATGAAATATCTTCTACCCAAGGTCAACTGACTCATACTTCTACCCGAAATTATTCTTATAATGCTATTATCCCTTATATAAAAAAGCCACATTTACTTTGAGTATGTTTTCTTGATGAAGATCTAGAAAATGCCTAAAATGGAAATTTGGTTTCATGTGATATACGATATCTCCCTTGCTTTTCACACTTTTTAGTATCTTCCAAAATAACAAGACACTATTATGAGATTATTCTTCAAGACATTGGATCTTGTATCTTTTCTCATAATTTTCATTGATATAATCGTAGTCACCATCAAATTTCGTACAACTTTGAAACTTATGAATCATGCATTGCATATTCTAAAATAATTATTACTAAAGTAATTTCATACGAAAAATATGAAAATCCTAATAGCACTAGAAGGATTATGAATACAATGACACCCTATAGAGTTCCTAATGAATATAATTATTGGGACTATATCATTGCTTGGTCAAAAGCCTTTATCTATCAAAATAACTCTTGGACACGTTCATGTTTTTTATGTCTGGACCTTCCTAAGCTTGAAAAATTCTTTTTTTGGTTTGCCCAGTGGCTCCAAGACTTTGATCCTAAGTGTAAAACCCCATTTTTGGGTCAGGGTTTTACCCGATTTAAGTTTTGCCCTATTTGGGTCAGTATCGAGTTGGTTCGAGTGAAATCTGGCCAAACTAGTTTCAGATTATGATTATAGGCCAAGATGGTCGTATGAGCATGTTATAGTGGCTGATTATGCCAGACATGCAGATTATAAGATCACGAGTTATCAGTGTATATTTAGGTATACGGATTTGTTTGTATATGCTAGCTAAGATTTTAGGCCTAGATTTAGACCGTTGCGGCATTTAGTATCCGTTTGAGATATTATAGGTACATCATTTACATGCATCATAGGAATTTTAGATCACTCAATTTATGCCCGTGTGGGCCCAATTTGATTGAGTTCAGTATTCGAGGCCCATTTATCCTTCTTACCTCGATTCCCTCCTATAGAGTCAATTTCAGGACTCGAGTCAGTTTCGAGTTCGAACGGTCTCGATCCGAACTTGCTGCCATATCTATAGTGTGTGTACCCATAGGTGGTCCCTACTAGGCCATGAGTTGTCAGGCGTCCAGATCGTGCCACGTGGCGAGATCTTAGCCGCCCACCCATCTTTATCTCACCCATTGATTTCC
>JAVDBV010073645.1:0-12823 GCA_032619315.1 Piper longum
ATTGAACTTGAGATTTATTGTACCTTGTGTTTGGATTGCCTCTTCCACGACCTCTTGTAGAACTTTCTTTCTCATAGTTGTTGAAGTTGCTATTATAAGAACTCCAACCTCGTCCACGACCACGACTTCCACCTCGTCCATGACTTCTGCCTCTGCCTCTACCACGTTGATTTCTTTCATTGCCTTGGCTTCCATGCATATCCTTGATCTGTAGTTTGAGAAGTTGCTCAGTGATTCCATGCTGCTTCTTATGTTTCTCTTCATAGGCTTGTAATGAACCTAGAAGCTGCTCAATCTTCATTTCCTCGAGGTCTTTAGTCTCTTCGATAGTTAAACAATATGCTCATACTTCGGATCTAATGAGCGAAGAATCTTTTCAATGATTCTTACATCTTCTAGCTTTTCACCATTTCTTTATAATTGATTTGAAACAGCCAAAAATCTAGAGAAGTAATCTGAGACTAACTCTCCTCCTATCATATGTAAGGATTCAAAGTTACCTCTTAAAGTTTGAAGGCGTACTTTGTTCACTTTTTCTTCTCCCTTGTGAGAAATCTGCAATTTCTTCCATACTTGCTTTGCGGAGTCAGCATCTGATATCTTCTCAAAACCATCTTCATCTAAAGCTTGATAAATAAGATAGAGAGCTTTCTTATCTCTCTTTCTTAAATCTTTCAGAGTTGTCTTTTAATCTTGCGTAAGTGCATCTTTATTTTGAGGCTCATTATAACCATTTTCTACGAGATTCCAAACATCATGAGCTCCAAGGAGAGCTTTCATTTTGATATTCCAATTATCATAATTAGAGTTGTTTAGTGTTGGGGCTTGGAACGATGCCACACCATTTGCCATATTTCCAAATTGAGTGAGAATTTGAAAATTTGGACTTACCTAGTCAACAACTTCTGCAGCTCGGTCAACGGCTTCTGCGGCATTGACTCGGTCTGACTCAGTGAGTGTCTCAATCTGACTCAGTTCAACTCAGTGAGTTAACTCAGATTTCTGTGTAGCAAACTTCCGGTGATGATTGGCAGCTCGTCTAAGCTCTGATTGGACTGATTCTGGCGGTGTTGGATTCTTTTTTCCGAGAGCTTCAATTTGATGTCTTCTATGCTAATAACCCGGCTCTGATACCACTTTGTTGACAAGAAAATACTCTTACATTGAAAAAAACACAAACTCTCATTTTCTTCTCCAAACAACCTCTCCACACTAAATTCTGAATTCTTACAATGTAGAAGCTTTGTTTCTTATTTTTCTCTCTTATTTTTTCTTGTGTATATCACACAATGAGAGGGGGTATTTATACTAACTCAAGATCAATACAAACCACAAAAACACACCTAACACATACCTAACATTGACTTCTACATTTAACAAAAACCACACCTAACATATATCTAACATTGACTTGTAATTTATCATGTGTAAAACATTAGAAGCTTCTTTGAATTAAGCTTCATTGTTTTGGATTGAGTTTTATAAAATAAGTTTATATTTCAACAATTTTTAGCTAATAATTGGGTATTGGGAAAAATCCCGGGCTTAAAAAAAGGGGAGATTGTTGAGTGTTAATTTTGATGGTTCTTACCTAAAACTCTTGAGTAACTACTGAAACAATGAAAGTACAAAGATAGTTTTTCTTGACCCAAAAGTGACTCAATGCAAGTTACAAGATTACAAAATACCTTTGACATGCCTCAGGCAAAGTTAGAATTTATTCAAACTCTTCCCTTCCAAATAGTATAATTCTCAACCTAAATTGAGTTTGGTCATGAAACTTTTTAGAAATCTAGAGGACATCAATAGATTTCTAACATTTCAAGTACTTAGTTTGAAGTTCTATACAAAAAATTGCATTTCAAAATCTGCACAACTTCGACAAGTTGATTGGCTAACAATTAGCAGCTAAACGTACTTTAGAAGCAGGTAAGAAAAAACACTAGCAATTTAGCGTTAAGCGATCGACTAATGATCGATGGATTGATTGGCTGCCATCGGTCAACAAACAAAAATTGTGATGATATCCTAACTTGTAAAAAGCATATCTCTCCACTTACACAACATTTTCAGCTAAAATTTGAAGTGATGATAGATGAGATTCTATAGTTTATTAATAAAAAGAATCACATAATTTGGAGGTTTACAAATTGATATATTAATTTTCAAATTCATACCAAAAGACGATCTTCAACAAGCGAATGGTAGATCGTTCAACTATCAATCGATGACTTTGACTTGGTAAAAACTAGTCGTTGGAGGGTTGATGTGACAATTTCATATGCATAACAACCAACACTCCTTCCTAAGAGGTTCTTATCTATAAATAGGACATTTAAGAATGTCTTTACACAACTCTAGAGAGATTACAAGCTTAAAGCTTTGGTTTGACACATCATGTTCTTTGTAAACTTCATGTTGTTTTTACTTTCATATCCAAGGGTAGCATAAAGCAAGTGTGTTAAAGGACTTATGTAGCCATTGTTCATGTATTGTGCTATTTGTTGTAAACTCATATTATATTTGTTGAACCTTTTGATGTGGTAAAAATCAAGTAACCAATAGAATAAATCAAGTTTGAAAAATCAAGAGAAATCAGGTATTGAACACTTCAGTACTTCTCCGGTTTGGACTTTGGCAATGGAAGACGTGAGATGTAGGCTAAGAAAGAATAGAGTTCAGCCTTTGGTTATTGGTTCTACAACAAAAGATCTAGGGATTGGAAAGAAGTTGTAAAGCGTAAAACTTTGACTGACCTTCGGTTGAGGGTTTAGTAACTAATGTGAAAGAGGGAACCCAAGGGCTGACGTAGCAAAGAGTTAGGAGGACTTCAACTAAACTTTGGTTAAGGGTTTGGTAACCAAAGCTGATGTGGTTAGTTTTAAGTGAACAATTGGTTGATGTTCGATCAACTAATCATTAGGGAAAAATTGCCAAAACTAGCATTTGAAAATAGCAAATGATGGAGATTTGAATCTCAAAAAAGATGTTGGACACCTATAAATAAAACCCCACGGGGAAGTGATTTGATATACTTTTAGATCAATTTGGAAAACTCTAGCTTGTATTAAGATTGGTTTCATCTATTAGCATGTGTTTATATGCTTTGATTGTATATCCAAAGAGAGACTCTTGTGTGAGACATGCTTAAATGTGTTTGAACTAATTATAAACTTCCTAGGTGTGGGGAGTGTGAGTGAGTATGTTACCTAGAGAAGGAGGGTGCTTGGCTTGGAAGACTCTCTTAGTTTAAGGTGTAAGCTTGTGAAGGGAGGTGTAGCATCAAGTGGTGATTCATCTTAAGGTGTTTAGAGCTGGTTGTATAACTTTTTGACATTTGAGAGATGCTTAAGAAGGAAGACTTATAACTTGCGAAGTTCCTTAATACTTGGTGCTTATAGAGGAAGGCTTGCTGGAGGCTCATAAGAGGTTAGGGGTGCAAGTTTAATTAGCAATTGGTGTGTAAAACACAACCTATCAGTTCAGTTTTTTTTTCGATCGATTTGGCTTTGATTTGACTTAGTTAGCATTCGACCTGTCTAATTTGATTGGGTTGGCGCTAAGTGGGTCCTTGTGTATTGTTGTGGACTTGGGCATTAGGCACGTCCACCGTTTAGTTTTGTCAGCTAGCCCCAATTGCTAAAGTGTGGTCTTGTTATGGTTTAGGTTGATTAGTTAGCCTAGGGCTGCCTGTCATGTTAGAGTCATGTTAGATGCATCCTTCGTGTGCCTTCTAGCCCTAGATGTACCCTAGTATCCTTTTTCAGTCAACCTCAACTTCTTTCCTCTCTTTCCCCCTCTATTTCCCTCTTTTCTTGTACGCATTGCATGTGCTTAGTACGACAGTACGACGTGTGCTGAACATGCTTGTGCATAGACCTCTTTTTTTTTAACAAAAACCCTAGTAGCCACAATCCAAAAACTCTCATATCCTCTCCTCCTCTTCTCCCCCTCCTCTTGGCCACCACCCTCCTTCTCCTCCTTCCCCTCTCTTTTCACCCTTTTTCTGTTCATTTCCCCTTCCTTCTTCCCCCCTATCTTCTTCCTTATCTTGCTTGTCTTTCGGGTACATTTTTCTCTTTTTTTTGGTTGTTTTACATAATTTGTAATTTTTCATGTAGATCATATCATTTTGATCATTTTAGTATATTATTCAAGATGTTTTGTTATTAGATCATTCCAAAATTTGATTTTAATATAAATTTTCATCTTTATTGTTGTTTGGATTGAATACTATGTGTTTGATGATTGTGTGCAATGAAATACTTACTAAATTACCTAATCTAAGGTTATAATAATAAAAAGATGTGAATTTTATAACTTTATAAAATTTAGGTCTCGTCCTAAAGGCCTGAATCGCGTGCTAATTACCAATTAATCAAATAAGTAGCATAATAATAATTTTTTGTGATTGTTTGATTTTAAAACGAACCAACTGTGTGATCATAATTAATTTCACAATGAAATTAATTAATTTGTTAAATGATAAAATATTTAATTAATAAAAATCATCAATTTTTACAACATCTCAAATCACTTAGCACAAGCCAATTGAATCTGTCTAATTTGACATCTTGCAAATTTAAGATCTCCCTTGGTGATTTAATTGTTGGGTTGCAAACTAATTTACCAAGTAGATTAGATTATTCTAATAAGTAATAAGATACTCTCTTCCTATCTAGTATATTAGGATATCTCCAATGGTATCCATATCCCTAGACACATTGACATCTTTTGATATCTCAACTGCGTGGTTATAAGCTCAGATGACTTTCCTAATATACCGACATCACACTAATGATTTCAACACATGGTTCATTAACGTGTTGATTACACAATATGAAATTTCACATGCGAGTACAATTATTAGATCAAATCAAATTAGTGTGTATCTATTTAATTTCCAGTTGCATGCTATATATCCTTGCTGCATTTAGTACTATTCATGCATTGCATGCATTTATCATATAGGAGCATGTTGATGTTTGCATTGCTAGGCTGCTAGGAGTTGGGCTTGCCGCAGTGGGATGATGAGCTCATCTCAAATCCGTTAGGACTCTCTTCTACTTGATCTTCTATTTGGCTAATATGATTTAATTTATATCGTAGAATGTAACTAATGGCATTTTATTATATCCCACTACTTATGGGTCATTTAACTGATATTTCAGATTAATAAAACCTGAAGGATGATATCTCTTAATGAGTTTTCAAAAGATTTTAAGATCCAGCTCAAAATTGCACGTCAACACTATATGACATGTCTATGCCAAGATTTTATATAAATATTATGCTTTCGAATTTTGACTTGCACGCGAGATGGATGAGACGCATAAAGTGACCAAGGGGCCTAGTCGGTAACCACCTATGGTGCTTGGTAAGAGTAGTTTTATATATATGATATCAGATTACTACTTACATGTAGTATATATTTCAGTAGTGTTCAGCCCGTTGCATCCGTTAAGTATATTTGGACCACACTGTACTATAATGATTATCAACTAGGCCTTATTGGCCATATGACTTGCATGTTATCATGAGTTATTATCTTGTCCATGTGTGTGAATTATCAACTATTTTGATTAAGCCCTGTTGGCCACTTGCTTATGATCAGTGTGTTGTGGATGAATCGTTATTTCTTTTTAGTTCCTGGTGGATAACCATTTTATCCATTTCTTGGTATTGAGATTTTCCCTATTAGTTATTTGGAACACAATAATACCATTGCTTACACGATTTTCCCTATCAGGGACTTTGCTATCGGCTGGATATGTATTTGACTTATGTGTGTTGATGCCTTGAGACTATGGATGATGTGTTGTGATGTTGTAGTCGTGTGGCACTGAGACTTGTGTTGTGACCCATACTGACTTGTACCCCGTGATATTATGACACTATGACCATTTATTAGCTTATGCATACCTAGCTATAGTTCTTTTATTTTGCAGACAGAATACTTTTGGGTACACGTGTCTAACTTATTTTGTGTAAGTTATTCCAAGCACCAGAGTCCTAGATTTGATGGTAATTAAATATCTAGGTGTGCAAAACTATATTACTTGTGTAGGTACACGAACCAAAGAAGGAAAGAAGGTTGGAGGAGATTTTGTGATTATTGTAATTATATGAAAAGGGCCCATGTGAAGAACACATAAGCTCACAACCTGATGAACATGAAATCTATATCAAATGTGATGTGAATGATTTAAGAATGTGGTGCAATGCTTTGAAAATGATTCTGTGAATCTTAAATGATGTTATGAATTGTGTTGAGATTATTTTGCAATTGAATGATAATTATATAGGTTATTTAATTTTTCCCATGTCCTATTTACAGGTAAGACTCTACTAATTTTTCTCTAGAAACTTAGTCTCCTTTATAAATTTGATTTATCTAGGATGACCTATTTGCAAAAGTAAAACCTTAGGTGTTCGGGTGAGAAACAACTGAATTTTGACAGGAGTTTGGTCACATGTTTGGCAACCAAAAGTGTCTTCGACAAGAGCTTCAAAAATCGATCAAGGATTTCGATGAAGTTCGGGAAAATGATTTGATTAGGAGTTTGGTCGCACATTTGGCAACCGAAGGGACTTCAGCATGTACGTCGGAAACAGATCAAGAGTTCATGAGTGGATAGCAGATCAGTGAAGTTTGAGATGGTGTTCGGTCAAGTGATTGGTTGTGCATTTGCCAGCCGAAGTAAACAAAGTTGAGTTGGTTAAGTTTTAAGTAATTGTTCGATTGACAATTGGTCGATCATTTGACATCCGAACGATTTGGTTGAAAACAACTAGTTCTTAGAAGAAACCAAATAGAGAAAAATGAGTCTCAACAACTTTATTTTGAGGAGAGGTTTGTAGAGACTATAAATAGGGCCTTGGATAGTGGGTTTGGACAACCCTTAGGTCATGGATTGAACCTTTGATTCCCTTTGTGTGAATTAAGAAGATAAAACTTGTGTGAGAATTAGTGTAATCTTTAGCTTGCATTTCTAGGTTGTTTAAGTGTAAACCAAGGAGACATCCATGTATGTGATAGATTGCTCAAGGTGTTGAGCTTGTTTGTAAACTCTCAAAGTATTAAGAGATGGTGCGCGTCTATGTGAGCCTAGGCGAAAGGGGTGCTAGGAAGAGGAGACTCTTTCGCTTTAGATGTAAGTTTGTGAAGAGAGCGTGCTTCAAGGTGCTTGCTCTAAGGGTATTGGAGTTGGTTACAAGACTCCTTGTCACACACTTGGGAGGTATTTGAGAGGAAGACTTGTAGTTCACAAAGAGCCTTAACACTCGGCATTGGAGAATGAAGGCTTGTTAGATGCTCCAATTGGAGTGCAAGATTTCTTGGCGGTTGTGGAGTGCTTGAAGGAAGGTTTGTGAGTGCAAGATTCTTTGATATTTGGTGCTTGTAAATAAGATCTTGTTGTAGTTTTTAAGCTGTACAAGTTAATTGTTATAGTGATGCTATGAAAACCTACCCAACTAAAGGATTTGGTGCACTAGAAATGAGAAAGTACCAAGTTGAAAACTTCTTTAAAAATTATTTGTGTCCTCTCTCTCTCTCTTCTCGTCTTTGTGTGTGCTTATAATTACTCGGTTATATACTTATAAGCACACTTAACTTCATTGAGTTTGATTTTACCACGGTTGGAAGTTAAGTATTTATAAGTTCTAAGCAACTTCACTACTTGTATGATTTGATTTACTCAACAATGTAAGTTGCTATTTGAAATAGAATTTATTATGTCTCACACACTACATAATTAATTGGGTTTATATTATTAGTAGCCTTGCTTAAATATTGATTATTTACTCGCTTATACTAGATTGTGCTTAGTCATATATTTGTGACTATTCTTTTCTTCTGGTTAATTTGTTAAAATTATTTTCGCTATCTTAGTCTATTCTTACAATCATTATAAGACTTTAAGAATTATGGAGATATTACTATTTGATTGAGTGTTTGTAATTAATTCTCACCCGCATTAGTGTGCCTTTAGTACTATTTTAGTTATCTATTTGTGATTATCTTTTTATTGTGGTTAAATTGTTCTCGTTTTACTTGTCCACTTACGATCTTATAAGGGTCTAACTATTGTGGAGATCTAACTCTTTTGTTAAATATTTGTAATTATACCTTTCCCACATTAGATGTCTTCAATATTAGGAGTGTGTGAGTACATTTAAACCTAAGTGTAAGTTGGTCACTTGTTTGTTGGTGTCTCTAAGGAGTTGGAGGTGGCTGGTTACTTGATTCATGGCTTTAGACATTGGAAAAGAAGTTGGCTTCTTGTCTAGAACAGTATAAAAGGAGCTTGGTGCGACCTTGAGGGAGAGAGATGGAACATTTTTGGCTTGGACATTGGAAGATAAGCCGGCTGCACCTTCAAGGTTTTGAAGGAGGTTTAACTCCTTAGCTCAAGGGGCTGGGCATTAAATAATACTTGGTTTCTTGGCTCTGAGGAGAGCATTGCAAGGAGTATGTTAGTGCTTGTATGGATAGAAACTTCTAGGGTGTTAAAGGTGGTTTAGACTTCTTGGCTTTAGAAGGAACATTGTAAAAGAAGCTTGTTGAATTGCAATGTGTACATTTTTGGCTTCTGACATTGGAAGATAAGCTGGCTGTAACCTTCAAGGTTTTGAAGGAGCTTTAACTCCTTAGCTCAAGGCGTTGGCCATTAAATAATACTTGGCTCCTTGCCTCTAAGGAGAGCATTGCAAGGAGTATGTTAGTGCTTACATGGATTGAAACTTCTAGGGTGTTAGAGGTGCTTTAGACTTCTTGGCTTAAGAAGGAACATTGTAAAAGAAGCTTGTTGAATTGCAATGTGTACAAGTTGACTTGTAAGGTGTACAAGTTGTGTCATAGTAAAACAGGTAAACACCTACCTTTCCGTATAGCATAAAAGGGATAGGAGAGTGAAATAGGACTTTTGAACTAATATAAAAATCGTTTTGTATCATTTACCTTATCCCTTCTCTTGTTTACTTGTTTTACTATTGCTAACTCTATTCAATACTATTTTGTTTAACATTATCGCTAGAGAGTATTGAATGTGTAAGTTTTAATACAATCAAAACTCTTGCATGATTTAACTTGTTTTGTCGAAACTTGAGTCTTTAATTGATTTAAGTTACTTTGGTTTACTTATTCACTTCACAACTTTTATTGCAAGTTGTAATTAGTTCAATCACATGTATGGGTTGACTTCTTCACCAAAGTTTGTCATTTTGAATTAATTAAAATTTGATGTATTTATTCTTAATTCTCTTATTGCTTTCAGCATATAATACTTCTACAATTATTTGTCCAACCCTAATATACTTTGAAAATTCTAAAATTTGTGGGGATCTAATTTCTTTGACTTGTGATCTTAATTAATTCTTTCCCTAGACCCGTTTGAATGACAGAATATATTTTTGCTTGATTCCCGGCTAGATAATTGGTAGAGACATGTAGTCTTCCTGAATACCTTAGTTTCAAATGGGTAGCTGTCACTACTTGGAATCGTTTAATTTACTTTTCTAATTCAATGGGATAAAAGAGAGAACAAAATAAATATAAATTTTTTATTGTAATGCTTGAACTGACAAATAATATGACTTTATAACACCTTAAGAGCTTAATATGACTAAATCATTGTAAAGTTAATGATTTAATCAAATTTTTATTTCTCGACTCAGAGTTATATATAATCAATTACAAAACCTTATCTAAGATGGACTCACAGACTTCGGCCATTAAGGCTTAAGTTATAGAGTGAAGTTAGCTCAAGATTTAATAGAGTTAAACTGAAATTTGATACATTGTGCAGAAAATCGACGTTAAAAAGGAAAACATCTAAGCCTGATTATCACAATTATAAGGCATAGTTTAAAATCTCAAGACTTGAACTTAACTCCTAAGAGATGGGTGGTCCGCCGGGGGTCCACCCGAGTTTGGTGGTTTAGTTGCCCAGTCAATTGAGTCACCATTGAAATTATTACACGGCGAGTTTGTAGCCGACCTTGACTCAGAAACTTAGTTTTCTCACAATTGAAAGTTTTCAAACTATGCTACATTGTGTAGTAGAAGGAGACTTTCTAATTGGAAGATTGCAGAAATATCAGAATTTTGGCTAGATAAAAACTTGGTTTGACAGTAAGAACAATAAGACGCCATATCCATGGTTTTAAAATTTGTCATCTTTAAAAACTTGCCGAGTTGACTCGGCCAAGTGAATTTCCGAGTCAAACTCGGTGGAATATGCGATACGAGTTAATTTGGAACTCTTAACAAAATCGCTTAATATGGAGTCAGTTCGCGGAGTTAAGAGTTAAGTAGGTAAATGTTCTGGGCTATCAATTTAACAAAATAATGGTGTTAAATACAAGAAATGTAACCCATGATGATTTTTTTTTTTGACCCAACCCATTATTAACATGATTGGTGGATGGCTCCCATGCCAGTGGACTCCTTTCTTGGTTTAGTTGACGATGTAGATCTAAACAGTGTACTGCTATTTTAAAAAAGACTAATTATTCAAGTTTCTCATTAAAAAAGATACTTGTTGATTTGACCTTTATAAATGTATTTTAATCATCATAAAAGTAAATTTTCAGTACTCGTAATTACATTTTATACATAAATTATTATTTAAGTAAAATTTATGAATATTTATATTAATTAGTTATATTTATAATTATTGTAAAATTATGTATGCGACTCAATTATGACTCCGAGCCAACTCAATATCATAAAAGTCCAAGTTCCAAGTTTCCAGATGTGATTATGTCTAGATTATTGTGGTCGTAGGGAAGTACGTACTGATGTTTGATCAATGGTACATACAAATTTTGTTTTCTATTAAGTGTACATAAATTACAACCAAAAGAGCAGATGGAGAACTTCATAACCAAAAAACAAAAAAACAGAGAGAGAGAGAGAGTCAGTGATGAGCTGAGGGTGCTTCAATGATGAGTAATATAGGTTCAATCTTAGGTTTTAATTGTCAGTGGTACTACTGCCGAAACTAAAATTTTAAACCTTTGTTTCTACTATCTTGATTGGCACAACAATTTATGGTAAAGTGTAACTGAGCATTATCATGTCTGCTACATTGTTTTCTTCTGAAAGACATCATCATGGTCACTAGAAAACAGGGTTTCAAAATAAGTTCATGAATATGAAGATGACAAAACAGCAGCTTTTGATGCAAACCACAACACAAAGAACACTGTACAAACATTGTACAAGATGTTTATGATAGGCCTTCCCGTATTTACAAAGATCATCATTCAAGTTCTCAGCCAACTGCTTCGACAGTTCTCAAATTAACCGCAAATCATGAGAGCCTTCTGATCAATTACCCACTTGCATGACTCTGAAACTTTTGGAAACTTTTACCGTTGTTGGCCGTTCGGTGCATGCAGAATTTATAAAGGGCAAGAATACTACCATTCCCCTTCCACAGCAGTGCATGCAAGCACCTTTTCCTTTTTGCTCCCATTGGCGAATTGGGCTCCTATGATGGGATTGAAATGTTACAGATACAAAATGATCAGAGTATCTCCAACAGCAGCAGCGGCCATGTAGGGAAGATCCTGTGGCAGTGCACAGCAGGATTCGATCTTAAGTGAGATATAAAAGAGAGAGAGAAGGATAGTAAATACTATTTACGGCCACTATATATATACATATATATATATATATATATATATATATATATATAAATACTTGTATTGGTTGATCCTCACAATGGCAAAATCTAATGGGCAACCACCTGAACAATCGTTTTGTATCAATTAATGCTTTGAATTTGATATCAGTGTAGCATGGTAAGGCTTCATCAATTATGCTTGTAGAGTAATCAAAGCATCATTACTCCAGTTGGTGCAGATTTATTGTATTTACTCTGATATAACTGGTGGATCCAATGCTCCTTGTCCTCATTGCTTGTGCGACCATTGCATTTGGCAACAATTGCTCCCAACACTTTCAAGCTATATTTATATAGATTATTATGAACCTAGAACGACCCATCTAAAAGGTATTTGATATTCACATCGACTAGCTACGCGTTCATACTCGAACCTCTTAGGTATAGGTTTCATTGTTTTTATATATATTAAAAACAATGCAACATATGGAAAAGGAAGAATTCATTATTTGTCAGAGAAAGTGTAACGGTTTTTGTATATATAGAGATCATAACTTTCCTACAGAAACCTTTAAAGTCTCATTTAGAGGGCAATGATTCTGATGCAGTGCACATAAGTGATTTGGTCCCAGCTCTTTGTAGCACACGAGAAAGAGTTACTACATACTACGTACTCTTGAATTTTATGTAGATTTAATACTAACAATTACGCCCACCATGGATCCTCAACATGCCAGTAGCTCACAGTTATAATTGAATACGCGCGTAGAAGTTAGAACCATGCACATTCATGTTTTTGTCAGCTCTCTCTCTTAGTTTTGTTTTTATCACGCAACTAGAGAATATCCACAGTGCTCTGATCAAAAGATATGGGTCCAATTTTATGTTGTCATTCAATATATCTATATAATTTCTGCCTGATTTTAAACACTATCATTTATTTCCATACTAATCATTGAAATTTCCTGGGTATTAGGTAAAAGTAGCAGTGGAGTTCTATTATAATATTGTGACGAAGAAAAATATAATATCGTGCTCTAGGCCGGTCACGTCCGGGCACCAATATTGATGATCTAATTGATGTAATACTTTAGCTGTGTAATTTTATTTTTCTTCGTAATTATGACCATGTATCGATAACGGTTTTGTACGTTTTGTTACGTGTCTTTCATGTTCATACATAACCACAC
>JAVDBV010073665.1:0-14158 GCA_032619315.1 Piper longum
CAAAACCGGTGGACAAGGGGAAGGCAAAACTATATGCGGTTGAAGTGGAGGATGCCAAGGAGGATGACCACACAGTTCGAGGTAAAATTTTGATTCAAAGTGTTAGTGTGAATGTTCTATTTGACTCGGGTTGTACGCATTCATTCCTATCATCCCGATTAGTTAAGAGTGTAGGACTCCAAACATCTGTATTAACCAAGACTTATAGGGTTACTACTGCAACGGGAGACAGAGAAGTCACAACGTTAGGAGTGACTAACCTATCCTTGGATATACAAGGGAAACCCTATGTATAGAATTTCATTGTCTATGGGATAATAGGCTTTGATATACTGTTGGGAATGGACTGGTTGTCTACACATCAGGCTTTTCTCGACTGTAAAGGGAAGAGAGTGTTGACAAAACCTTGTAATTGTGAGATGAGGGTCATTTGCCAAGGGTCATGGCATGATCCATCCTCTTGTATTTTGTCGGCTAGTGAGGCAATTAAGTGGTTGGGTGAGGGTTGTCAAGCCTATTTGGCTAACCTAGAGGAGTCTGAATCTAAACCCAAAGAGTTTTCCATGATTCCAGTAGTAGCAGAATTTCTGGATGCATTTCCAAGCGAACTTCCAGGGTTACCTCCTAAGCGGGCAGTGGAATTTGTCATTTGCTTAGCACCTCGAGTGTCACCAATCTCTAAAGCACCATACCACATGGCTCTAGTGGAGCTCAAGGAGTTAAAAAGTCAATTGGAAGAGTTGTTGCAGGCAGGTTTCATCCGACCAAGTACTTCACCCTGGGGACTTCACCCTGGGGAGCCCCTGTTCTTTTTGTAAAGAAAAATGATGGCTCACTTCAATTGTGCATAGACTATCGCCAGCTCAATCAAGTGACAGTAAAAAATCGGTACCCCATACCAAGGATTGATGATTTATTTGATCAGTTAAAAACAGCTGGAGTATTCTCAAAAATAGACTTATGGTCTGGATATCATCAGTTGCGGGTGAAGGAATGTGACATAGAGAAAATGGCTTTCCGAACTCGATATGGACACTATGAGTTTCTGCTTATGCCTTTCGGCCTGACAAATGCGCTAGCGGCCTTTATGTCACTTATGAACATAGTGTTCCACGAATACTTGGATAAGTTTATTATCATGTTTGTGGATGACATTTGGGTCTACTTAAATAATGAGGAAGCCCAAGTGAAACACTTGTCCATTGCTCTTCAAGTTTTGAGGGAGAATAAATTGTTCGCCAAATTATCAAAGTGTGACTTCTGGATGAAGGAGCTGAATTTCCTCAGACATATTGTCTCAAAGGCGGGAGTCGCAGTGGAACCATTAAAAGTGAATGCAGTCACTAATTGGCCACAACCCAAATCAGTCACCGATATCCAAAGTTTCCTTGGGCTAGTAGGTTAATATCTGAGATTTATTAAAGATTTCTCCTTGGTGGCATCGCTAATGACTAAGCTTACACGCAAGGGAGTCAAGTTCGAATGGAGTAGCAAGTGTGAAGAGAGTTTCTAATCTTTGAAGAAGAGTCTAACTACTGCACCAGTCCTGACTGTGCCAAATGGCAATGATGGATTTGTAGTCTTGAGTGATGCATCTCTAGTGGGGTTAGGATGTGTCCTTATGGAAGATGGTAAGGTGGTGGATTACGCCTCTCGCCAATTGAAGATTCACGAGCAAAAGTATGCAACCCATGACTTGGAATTGGCAGGGATGGTTTTTGCACTAAAGATTTGGAGACACTACTTGTATGGAGCCCAGTTTGAAGTGTATATAGACCACCAGAGTTTGAAGTATATCTTCACACAAAATGACCTTAATCTTTAACAAAGGCGGTGGATAGAATACTTGAAGGACTATGACTTCCAAATCTTATACCATCAAGGAAAAGCGAACGTGGTAGCTGATGCGTTGAGTCGGAAGGTCAAGGTCGACAAGGGTCAACAACTAGCTTGATTTTGGGTTGTGTCAGCTGAAGTGGTAGCTATTAACCTGGTAGAATGACTGACAGGACTATTGGCTAACCTGCTTATCTCTAATGAATTGGTGGACCGTAAGCTAGCACAAATGGAAGATGAGGAGCTGAATGAAATGTTTGACAAAACTCCTGACATTATGGCAGATTCTAATAGTGTAATCAGATTTAGAGGAAGGTTGTGCGTACCCAATGATGATGCACTAAGGCGGGATATCCTTGAGGAGGCTCATCGTTCAAGGTTCTCCATACACCTTGGTGTTACAAAAATGTACCAGGACCTAAAGCGAACCTACTGGTGGATTGGAATGAAGAGGGATGTGGTGGATTTTGTCTCTAAGTGTCAAATGTGCCAATTGATCAAAGTACAACATCAACTACCTTGTGGATTACTACAATCTTTAGAGATACCTACATGGAAATGCGAGTGTGTCACATGTGATTTCATCACTAAATTCCCAAGGACTCAGAAAAGACATGATTCAATATGGGTGGTTGTGGACCGTCTGACTAAGGCAGCTTACTTTATCCCCACGAAATAAACGAGGACAACGGAATACCTAGCAGAACTGTACATCAATAACATTGTCAAGCTGCATAGAATTCCAAAGGATATAGTCTCTGACAGAGATTCCCTATTCATGTCACATTCATGGGAAGCTTTCCAAAAAGTTATGGGGACCCAAATTAAGCTAAGTACAGCATATCATCCCCAAACTAATTGTTAGAGTGAGACGACCAATCAAACTTTGGAGGATTTGTTGAGAACTTGCATCCTTGACTGGGGTGAAGATTGGGAGAAGCACTTAACCTTAGCTGAATTCACCTACAATAACTCTTATCAAGCCAGTATTGGGATGGCACCGTTTGAAGCCTTATAGGGCAGGCCCTGCAGATCTCCATCGTGCTAGTTGGAGTCTACCGAGGCAGTTATAGTCGGGCCAGAGATGGTGAGAGAAGGAGCTGAAAAAGTGCAACTCATCTAGCAAAGGCTTAAGGCAACTTAGGATCAGTAGAAAAGTTATGCTGACACTTGAAGGAAAGACTTAGAATTCCAAGTTGGGGTGTTCGTCTACCTTAAGACCTCACCTAAATAGGGAGTGATCAGATTTAGAACATCAGGGAAGTTGAAGCCAAAAGTCATTGGACCATTTCTATTTCTAGATCGAATCGAAAGTTGTGCATATAGATTAGCATTACCACCAAGCCTTGATGGTGTACACAATATTTAAATATGATATTGTAGACTGATTGTCACAAAATAACTTAAGTGGTCTTTCAATATTATCAACAATACACAACCCTCTGACAAAATTCCCTAACCATATTCCCTATGTGGATGACTCATAATAAACTATGAATTCAGCCACCCTGGTGGAAGAAGCTATGAGTGCCTGCTTAGCACTTTTCCATGAAATAGCTCCTCTCGCAAGCAGGTAGACATAGCCAGAAGTTGATCTACGACTATCTTGATATCCAACAAAATCGGAATCAAAATACCCAATGATCTCAAGTTGATCTGAGTTCTAATATATAAGCATGTAATGTTTTGCCTTTAAACTTCATTGAAATCAAGTTCGACAAAATCGTACTTGTTTTAGCCTTATCATTTTTTATAAAACGCTTTTCAATTTCTTTAAGAAATTTTGTGGCCATAGTAACTTTCTCAGACACATCTCTCCAAAGGTTTCTAGAATCTCAGGTTTTATAATCATAAGACTCACGCGATTTGAATGTTACCACTTTTTAATGTCTCGTTTTTCCTCAATGAAACTTTTGTCTGTGAGAGAAGCAGGTTGTTTAATCCTTAATGCAAAGTCAAGATCCATGTAGCCAAGAATGATCATCATGCTCTCTTTCGAATCCTTAAAATTGTCTTTAAGTATTGGAATTGAATTGATGTTCGTAGAAATCATAGAAGCAGATTGATTAACTGGATCCATAGAACAAAACAACATGCTCATAATAAGATTAATAATTCAACCAATATTTAATCCTATCAATTGATACCTAGCACAACGTTAATATTTAATCTTTTGACAGAAATATTAATTTATAAGTGGTACTCTTAGTGTAGTAATCAAATATGGACAATAAACCTGTCAAATATTAAACATTCCTTTTTGCCGATTTATTATTCACACTGAAACTTGATAATTATTCAATATTTAAAATGAGTCTCAGTGCAGTAATCAAATATTAATCATAAATCTTGTCAAATAATAAACTTTTTTTGTGCCGATTTATTATTCAAATAGAAATTTAAAAATTATCTTATATTTATTACCACAAATAAATATATAATTCTATCAAATAGTAACCTTCCTTTAGGCCGATTAATATTCTCATGAATTAAATACCCATAACCACCTTAATATTAAAAATTCATAAAAGATGCTACTTTGGCAGCATATTATAGTCCTTCATAAATTTTAAAATATTAATCATAATTTTGAACTAAAAAGGTTACAAATGTATCTTTATTTGAAATTTTTTGAAATTTTTTGAAATTATAACCTTTTCTCACTTTATTTTCCTCACTTGATATTTTACCAAAAGAGGACCTTAATTTAGGAATAAATATACCATGTATAAATTTCCTATACTTCCCTTTAATCCTAAATCTATAGATCTGAATGTGATATAGAACTAGATAGTCCAATCTATAATTAAACAAAACTAAAAACTAGTTGTAAATAATTTAATATGAAGTTGACTCTAATGCCGCTTGTTAAACTTTAATTTATAATCCTAAACTTAAAACAAATTCTTTATTTAATCTTCATATCAAATCATCAAGTAAATAAAATTAGATAATGGAAGCGTACCTGAATCCATAAAGAAAATTGATTTTTTACCACCTTATGTTTTGATCTTCTGAATCTAAGAATAGTTTTGAAAGACCAAAGTTTTGAAATAATGAGATACCAAAACAAAAACTACTTTTGAATTCGGTGACCATAACCTCTTTATTTATAGCCTTAGTTTCATAATTTCAATTTCACCCATTATAAAAGAGAAATAATGAAAATGGTATCTACACATTGAATTTCACACCTTAATTTATGGCTCATAATCCTTAACTTTAATAAATCAATTTAATTTAGGCTAATAATATCATATAATATAATTTTTGATTCATGTATATATTTATATCCAACATCCAACAAGGGAGACTTGTTGTCATCTAGTTAGACGGAAACAGCTTCACAGGGCTAGAGTTGCATGGCCATGCATCTTGCCCACTCACAGTTTTTTGTTTCCTAATAGGGTTAGAGGGTTGAAATCCCATGAGAAGAAGAGAGTTTTTTCATGAGCAATGATGCAAATGAGGAAGTAGGGAAGATGTGGGTATTTTTGCCATCATAATTTTTGTCTTAAATTAAAAGGGTGTTGGATCAAAATCTAATAGTTAAAATTTTGTAGCTCAGAAGAGCTTTCTGACTCAGGCTAAGTGCCCCATGTGTGTGTGGGTATATATATATATATATATACACACACACACACCACACACATTATTTCAAAGGATATTATGATGAACGAATATGGTAACATATTAAAAGCAGTGCAAACTTTTTTTTTGGCTACTTCATGAACTCTATTAATTTTAAAAAAAAATTAATGGTAACAAAAGAATACCAATGTGAAAATAAGCATATACCTTGATAGAAATAATGGGTGTATAAATTTTTTTTGTATGGGTGAATGCAAAAACATGGATGTTTGTGCCCTTACTATCCATTAATAATGAACAAGATGAAAGGATAGAATGGGCGTAAAATGAAATGATTGGTGCACTGCAATTAATGCGACAGTAATTTGGGAAAAGCAAAGTTACTCGACGCACTATGACTTAGATAAAGAGAAGCTACTGGAAGCATTAGAAGGTAACTACTATCTTCCCTCTCATACTTTGAATTGTGATGACGATGCATAGGAGAGGACGACGATGGTGATGGCAGTTATTACCGGTCGAGTCCGGGCACTGGTCGGCTAGAAAATGGCCGAAAAGGGGCAGCATCGCCGCCATGTGTTGCAACGTCGCCGGCGGCGATCTCAACCACGGCAAAGGTCAATGTCGGTCTCAAAGTGTAGATCTGGGTGAGGGGTAGCTGCGTGGGTGGTCAGATCGGCCGGTGGTGGCTCGCCGGTGCCGGAAAATAGCAAGAAAAGGTGGCGACGCCGGCAAAAAATTGTCCGAGAAAACGTCATCGCCGACAGCGACAGCGGTGGCGCTGGTGGCGATCGTGGGTACGAACGGATAGCCCGCCATGAGGTGGTTACGGTCGTACAAATCCGGTGGCTAAGGGCGAGGCGGAGGCTCAATAGCGGCGAGTCGAAGTAGTGGCGGCGTAAGGGTGGAAAATTTCAAAATCATGAAACTCTGGAAATCAATGGGTGAAGATAAAGATGAGTGGATGGTTCAAATCTTGACACGTGGCATGATCTGGTCATTCGACAACTCGTTACCTAGTGGGACGCACCTATGGGTATATGCACTATAGATATGGACGGAAAGTTCAGATCGAGACCGTCCGAACTCGAAACTGACTCGAGTCTTGAAATTGCTCTACAGGCGGGAATTAAGGAAATAAGGTTAAATGGGCCTCGAAACCCTAAACTCAATCAAGATGGGCCCACAGGGGCATAATCAAGTGATCTAAAATTCCTAGGCTACATGCAAATGATGTACCCATAAAATCCCAAACGGATACTAAACGCTGCAACGACATAAATCTAGGCCTAAAGTCCTGTCTAACATATACAAACAAATCTGTATACCCAATATACACTGTTAACTCGTAATCTTATTATCTGCATGTTTGGCATAATCAGTCACTATAACATGCTCATACGGCCATCTGGGTCCATACTCATAATCTGAAACTAGTTTGGCTCGATCTCATTCATACCAACTCGATATTGGCCCAAATAGGGCAAAACTCAAATCGGGTAAAACCCTAACCCGAAAATGGGGTCTTACATGTTTATTATTGTGTCTGTGGATGACATTATGGCTTATTCAAACAATGAGGAGGAGCATGGGAAGCACTTGTTCATTGCTCTTCATGTTTTGTGGGAGAATCAACTGTTTGTTATGCTCTCAAAGTGTGACTTCTGGTTGAATGAGCTAAATTTCCTCGGTCATATTCTCTCAAATGCAAGAGTTGTAGTGGATCCATCCCAAGTGAACGAGGTCACTGATTGGCTACAACCCAAGTCAGTCACCGACATCAACAGTTTTCTTGCATTAGAGGGCTACTATAGGAGATTCATCAAAGACTTTTCTTTGGTATCATAGCCAATGACCAAGCTCACAAGGAAGGGAGCCAAGGTTGAATGGAGTAGTAAGTGTGAGGAGAGTTTTCATCCATTAATGATACTACTTGTATGGAGGCTAGTTTAAAGTCTTCACTAAACACAAGAGTTGGAAGCATATCTTCACCCAGAATGATCTTAACCCTCAGCAAAGGTGGTGGATGGAATATTTAAAGGACTATGACTTCCAACTATCATACCACCTGGAGAAGGTGAATGTTGTAACAGACGCATTGAGTCAGATAAGCAAAGTGGATAAAGGTCAATAGCTAGCTAGACTCTAGGCTATAACGGCATAAGTGGTAGATATCAACTTTGTGGAGCAACTAACATGTTTATTGGCAAATCTTTTCATTTTCAATGACTTGGTTGATCGTGTTAAGTTAGCACAAATGGATAAAGGAGCTAAATGAAATGATGGACAAGACTTCTGACATTATAGCTGATTCCAATAGTGTGGTCAGATTTAGAGGGTGGTTGTGTGTAGCCATGGATTATGCACTGAGGCGAAATATCATGGAGGAGGCTCATCGCTCAAAGTTCTCGATACACCCTGTTGTTATTAACTGAATCATGATTTAAAACAAACCTACTAGTGGTTTGGAATGAAAAAGGATCTTGTGGATTTTGTCTACAAGTGCAGACTTGCCAACTGATCAAAGCCCAACATCAACTACCCGATGGACTGTTGCAGCCTTTAGGAATACCTACTAGAAATTGGAGTGTGTCACTTTCCATTTTATTACAAAACTCCTTAGGACTCGAAAGAAGTATGACTCCGTATGGGTGGTTGTGGACTGACTAACTAAGGTAGCACACTTCATCCCCACGAAATTAATGAAGATGGTGGAATACCTAGAAGGATTGTACGTCAATATCATCGTGAAGTTGCATGGGATTCCCAAGGAGATAATCTCTGACCGAGATTCCCCATTCACCTCACATTTCTGAGAAACTTTCTAAAAGCCAGGGAGACCCATATCAAGTTGAATACAACATACCATCCTCAAACTGATGGTTAGAGTGAGAGGACTATTCAGGCTTTTGATGATTTGTTGAGTGCTTACATCCATGACTTGGGAGGAGACTGGGAGCAACACCTAACATTGACAGAATTCCCTACAATAACTCTTGCCAAGCTATTATTGGGATGGCACCATTTGAGGCCCTATATGAAGAGCCTTGTAAGTCCCCATCATGCTGACTAGAGCTAATGTAGGTATAGTTGGCCCAAGATGTTGAGTGAAGCAATTGAGAAGGTCAAGCTCATTCAACGAAGACTTAAGGCAGCTCAAGGTTGACAGAAAAGTTATGCTGATACTCAGAGGAGCGACCTAGAGTTCAAAGTTGGGGAGTTCGTGTACCTAAAGACATCTCCTACAAAGGGGGTGATCAGATTTAAAACATCAGGGATGTTGAAGCCAAGATTCATAGGACCGTTCCTAATCTTGGATCGAGATGGAACTTGTACATATGGATTAGCATTACCAGCAAGCTAGTTGGAGTGCACAATGTTTTTCATGTGTCAATGGTAAAGAAATATGTACCAAATGAAGGACACATAATTACTGATTTTGAAGACTTAGAGCTACAATTAGATTTAACCTACAAGGAGAGGCCGATTTGCATTCTGGCAATAAAAATAAAGACACTCTGGAATAAGAAAATTCCCTTGGTAAAAGTGTTGTAGAGGAATCAGAGATCAGAGGAAGCAACATGGTAGACTGAGCAAGAAATGTCAAGAAAATATCTAAGTCTATTTGTTGGTTAACCAACTTGTATCATGTACTTGTATATTGAATAAATGTATATAAATTCTTTTTTCTCCCACTTAGCTTTACTAACACTTAAAGAAATAACTTAAATATATTAATATAAAACAACTTACCCCCCTTGAAAATAAAATATTAATGATAACTTACTTCGCCCAATTCACAGAAAATGAGTGAAGGATCTACACTGCATTCGTTAATGATCCATCCAATCATGAGAGTGATTATGAATCTACGAACGGGCTACAATTTCACAATTTTGATCTGCCTCGACGTGGACTGGAGGTAATTATTGCTTTGGAGCACTTTATTAGGATTTTGTGCACAAATGTCTAGGAAATGGTATGGCGATACCATCTATACCCTATTGAGCAGGCCGCCAGATATGCTATGTATTATACACAGTTGTTTTCCCAACAAGGCGGAACCTTTGGTTGGCTGGAAGAGTAAGGAAATAATTAATCTTAATTGTTTTTTTAGCCGTTATAATATTTTCAGGGACAAAAACCCTAAAAGTTGGAGAGATTGTAAAATCCCAATATTTTATGGTTTTTATTTATTTATTTGTTTCAGGTTGAGTCAGGCGGGCTAGCCGTCATGGTTGTATGAATCATAATGGCTTGGTTTAGGTGGCTAGGAGAGTCCTGGCCTATTTTGACTAAGTCTGGAGCTGGCTAAGGATCGGGGGTGTGTTGAGATTTAGGAGGAATACATCCAAAGGTAGATCCTTTATATAAAAAAAAAAACAACATAGCTATTCCTTCTTCTCTTCTCCTCTCTCTCTCGGACGACATCCTCTTCCACTTTTTTTTATGCGTTGATACCTATCTTGCCCTTCTCTTTCTTTTTGTCATGCACACATCTTTTGTTTTTCTTTTTATTTGTGGTATTTATTCATTCCTTTGGTGCATTGGGTTCATGTTGATTGTGTGAGAGTCCTGGTTTCGGTTTGTTTGCCCCATGCTATTCTTGTTTTCGCTCTTTTTTATCTAGCCATGGCGAACTATTTTTTTTACTGATCCTACTCACATAGAAGTATAGTTATTGTTTGGTGCAGGTTGTATGTTTGATCCTTTAATCTTTAAAAGATTTTTCTTATACCTAGTTTCCAATTGCTTGATGTTATGTTGCATGATTTTTGCTCCTTACACTTTGTGGCCATGGTCCTTCAATTAATAACCAATTTATGCCTACAAATAATCATGGTTAGGTTAAACAAACATTATTAATCCATGGGTAGTTTGATATTACTATATTGATTAATTGGTTATAATCTATTCATGTATTATAAGTTTATAAGTAAAATATAGGCAGTTGTAAGTGATTAATGAAGTAAAGTTTTAACCTTTGCCAACAATGTAATAATAGCTAATTATACTATAATTATTATTAAACTATAATCTAGAATTAAAAAATTAAGCACAAAATAGGTAAAGTTGTTAATTTTCATAATTGGTTAATTAAGGTTTATAATATGGGTTACTTAGAACCTTCAAACTGTTTATATTTCGATGGGTATCATTGTTTATTAAATCTCGCTAATAAATAAATTAAGTGTAAGTAATATTATATTATAATTGGTTGATAAGATAAAGTTAATATATTTTATCATGTATAAAATAAATATTTTCTAATAATGTTGTTAACAGGTCATTCATGATAGAGTTATTATTAAATTTATTTTTTTTCAAGTTTAACATTAAGTACAAGTTTAATATAATTGGTCATGTTGACAGTTAGTCGATTATGGTAGAAAAATAGGTTACTCAAATATAATAATATAATAAGCGTCAAATGTTAGATCTTAGTAGCATGCTGTAAAATAATCAAAGTTCGAACCTTTGTCAAATGAGTAATTTAAAATAATTTCATTAGTAGTAACCTTTAATTATGATAATACTAATTATTTCAAATAATTTAATAGACCAATATAATAAATTATCAGATAAATATTCTAAATTAGTAAAAAGGTTAATAAATTATTAAAGGTGTACGTATGTTTTTATTAACAGAATAGGTAGGTAACTGTTAATCGCTAATTTTTTGTTAAGAAGTAATAATAATTAAAAATTAATTGGTAACTTTAATTCCTAGGACGATAATCTTAGTAAGATTTCTTTGGTTAAATAATTAACATGTTAAGTTAAATACACTATTATTAGTAATTAAATACATGCTAGTAAGTTAATAATTATTTTATTATTGGCTAAGGGTGAATTGTGATTTGAATAATTAATTTAAAAGGTAAGGTATTACTTAATTGATTTTGTCACATGAATAATTAATTATTTCATTAGACATGTTATAATTATGTAAATTTAAAGATTTATTTTATTTTATACTTGCTTGTTGCATGATTTATTTTCCTAAGTCATGATATAAAATCATGATATAGTTGTCATTTCATTGCATGCATTATTCTTCGTTTAAAATTATATTGTCTCATTCAGATTAGGATCGTGTGTCGTATTTGAGGGTGCCTTGTCACATTTTTAGGTCCATATAATTACTTGAAATGTTGTATATTCCTTTTTGGTAGACTTGGTCAGCTTGAGCCTAAATTTAACCACCATGCGCCGTGTGCAACTGGGGATAAGGAATTCACTCTATCTATAAGGGGCCGCACCTTTAAAATTATTTGAATGATAAAATTCCTGCCCCCATGTCGAAAGGGGTGATAGGGCGCAATGGTGTAAGACGACTCATTATGCACTTGTGATTCCGAACACGTAGTGTAACACCGTAAATCAGGTTTACTTCTAACCGAACTAGAAATGCTACTAGGACTTATTCTAAGCGTCAATTCAATTAATTTGGTCAACCAGAACTTAAGCAGGAGGGATATATTCTAAGAGTCACAAGATGAAAATCAATTCAACTAATTTGGTCAACCCGAACTTAAGCAGGAGGGATCTATTCTAAGCATCATAGGATGAAAATCATGCCACAATGAATATATGAAATGCACAACTTAATAGGACATTGCGTGAATGATATGATGACGGAGAAAAGAATCACACCATACGGTAATCGATTAAAATATTATGGAAATCCTGTAAATAGACGAACAAGGTTTCCCCTAAAAGTAAAATAAGGAAAACACCCTTTACATCATCATATCACAACATACATATATATTAGATAATAAAGCAAATCACAACATCACATCCTTTTATCATCACATCATTTCCCAAGTCATGAACCCTGGCTGAGTCTTGAGTCATCTACTACTCATGTTACCATAGCTGGAAGTTTACTAGCTTCATTCACAAAACATGTTCACTATGCATTAAACATCATCAAAATATTTCATAATGAGTTTTATACATTCACCTGAATCACAATTAAGCATCCTATCGCCAGGCATGTGTGCGTGCAAAGATGTCACTGTTCATTCGTCAAGTCCGACATATCATGTTGTATCTAATGCTCACCTACATATATAATAGAAAACTATCAGTAGTGGTTGTCACTGGTCTAGAAAATACCTAATATCAAGTTGTCTATGAGAGAAAACTCTCATTAAAAGAAAAACATGCATATACTCATAAGTGTAACTACTAAGGAGCCATTAAGCTATAATCAAAATGGCATCCTGAAACACGGAGTTGTTAGGATCCCTCGAGAATGAAACAGTCCTCCCACTAATCCAGAGCCCGCTGTGAGTAGCACATACACCCGCTCATGGTACGTGCGTGTCAGTTTCACCATCTCTCGACTCACTGAAAACTCAATAAAAATCTTATATAGGCTTGGGAAAGGATTTAATAATGTAGGCCCGAAGGTAGCTTGCGGTGGATCTTGTTTTCAAAATCAAACTCAAGGGATCTCATCCTCAAGGGTTTTTAATTTCCAAAAAATGGTTCAATAAAATGACCCATGTGAAGTGGGGTTCGATAAATCATCACATAACATGTCCTGCAACATACAATCTAAAGCAACAATAGAATAGATCAACAATCAAGAGTACGAATCCTAAACAGACCTAGTAGAAGTTCCCAACGAGGTATCGCGCCTATGCAACGAGCTCCTACACTGAATCTACACAAGCAGGACTAAATTCTAATGCTCATATACTCTCATATGATGCATGAATATCATGATGGATAAATTAAACAATACTAGGTCAAGCATGCATATCCTAATCAATCCAACAAATCCTAACAATCATGTCATATAATTCTATATTCCTAGGTGATCATGTCAACAACATCTGAATTTGTTACTATGTGATTTAAACATATCAATTAACTAGTTAAAGGCCATGATTCCTTTTAATAATCAAACTAATACTCAATCATAATAATTTACTCATGAGAACTAGATGTGTAATTCACAAATCTAATTTTCTAATCTTAATTAACAACAATATAGGCAGACACACATTTTTAATTAACTAATCAATTATTTTCATAATTACAACAACATCATTTTAAAACCCTAAATTTAGCACACAAAATCAAATGATGTGCATGCTGATGATGGTTAGTCACATATAAATTGAAATAAAAATTAAATCTTTATACCTAGGTTGACGATCACTCGGTGATGACCACGGTTTCCAGTTCCGTGAGGAGGGAGACGGAGGCTATGGCTACCATCCCAAGACTACACTTAGAAGGGGAAGGTTGCTCGACGTGGTCAAAGCACCACTGGCCGGCTGTGATGGCTAGTCGTCGGTGGCGGTGGCTGTGAGTAGTGGTTGGCTAAGGTGAGGGCGTGCAAGCTGTGGGGTTGGCTAGGGATTGGGGAGAAAAGCTAGGGATGGTCGAGGTCAGCTAAAGGGGTGGATTGTGTGGCCAGAGGTGGTGCGTGACTGGTCAGCTGTGGCGCTAGTCGCTGGCGAATATGCATGCAAGCAGCAGCTCTATTTTTAGCATGGGTTGTCGTGCATGTTGTCTCGCAGGGCGGGGAATGGTCTAAAAGGATGGGAAAGGGCTATGGAGGGTCGCTAGAGGTCATTGCTGGCATTGATGGCAGGTGGCAACACACACAGGCGGCAGTGGTGATGACCGAAGGTGGAAATAGAGAGGAAGAGAAGGAAGGAATAAGGGGCGGAGGTGAGGCGAAGTCGACACCTAGGGGGTCGCTGGG
>JAVDBV010073690.1:0-14801 GCA_032619315.1 Piper longum
CGGTTTTCTTATAATATATGTAGGTCTCGCAAATCCTGTATCGACTTCGGCGGAAGGACAGATAAATCCTACACACACTTGAGCTCAACATAAGATTTTCTTTCTTGCATTTATTTATATTTGATGTATTTTGATGTTTATTTAACAATGTCTTCCATTCTCATGACACCAAGAGGGTTATTTCGATCTATTTAATGGATCGAGTCTCACTGACTAATAATATTAAACATGTCTCGACTCGATCGTAACATTTCTGATCCGGTTCTTAAGTGAACCGAAATTGGGGTGTTACACCAAGTGTTACTTAAACAAACTAATAAGTTGCTGAATTATGGAAATTTAACAATAATATATAAGATTTGTTCCCACTGTCTAGGACCATTTCCCAGTAGCCACACATATTTCTCAATAAAAATTAAAATGGAGTCCTCATATTTATCTTCCTCCATGCTCTGGTTGTCAATGGCTTCTCCCACCTAATTTCGTATCTGCACACCTGCGGAGGCAATTCCGCGTTAGTGATTACAACACTAAGTAGTATAATTATAAAACAAGTCAAGTAAAATCCACAAGTTCCATATGTCCATTTTAATATGCGGTGGAGCGATACCGATATACTCCAAAACAATGCGGAGGAGGTATCTGTAATGATCCGCACACCCCGGCCGTAGCCTTTTTATGGGGAGGCGACCACTACCATCTCCAGTGCCCGTGCCTTGCACAACCCCTGCCGTACCCTTTCTATGGGGAGGCTATCACTGCACTCAGGTGATTGCTATGCCATGTTTCTGGGGAAGAGACCACTACCAATTCTAGTGTCAGTGCCTCGCACACCCCGGCCGTAGCCTTTTTTTATGGGGAGGGTATCACTGCACTCAGGTGATTGCTATGCCCCGTTTCTAGGGAAGCTCTCACTAAATAAGGGTCCAACCGGACTCGAACCGGTGACCTCTGGATCAGTACTCAGTTCGATGGAGGAATCGTTGTGCCTCCCTCACCCCGGCCGTAGCCTTTTTATGGGGTGGTTATCACTACTCCAAAACAATTCGATGCATTAGACAATTAACGAACATAATACAACCCCTTGTCAGACTGAGTCAATTCTTTGACCCCGGTTGCACTCGATGCATGGTGGTCGAATCTGGGCTTAAGCCGACCTCGGCTACCAATAAGATAAATATGACGTTCTACCTATTATACATTCCTGAATTGCGATTTGTCCAACTGTGATCCGCTAGCCCTAATCTGAATGAGGGCATAAAATTATACATTAGTATAATTTTATTTGCATGAAAAATACATATGCCATCTTAACTATTTAATTTATGAATCGGACATTATTAATATTATTTGTTCAATAGTATTCGTCCCTCTGACTTAATTTAATTGATTGTTCTAAGCCGATTAAATTATTGACTGTTTTTCCAAACCGTAATTTTTTATTAATTTTATTTATTTTTGTAATTCCGGATAATCACTTATTAATTTACCCACTTAAATCGAAATCCACGATTTTAATTTTTTTTATTATTTTTTTAAAGATTTATTTCGAGTTAAATATCATGTTTAACTTAAACTGCCTATCTTCATCTTCTTCCTCCACGCTCTGTTTTTCCAAAACAGAGCTGTGAATTGGGCAGTCTTCTGACAGACTGAAGTTCACAGTAAAGTCGCATATGGCTAAGCCACCCTCGCCAGTCAACTCAACTCCGCACAAAATACGATTTAGACTAAGACTTTTGGCTGATGTCTCTCGGATTTGCCCAAAATTGCAGCCTGAAATCAAATTTCCGATCACGGTTGCAAACCGAGCTCCGCCACCAAACTCCATGAGCACCATTGTCTTCTCTTCTCCATGATTCGTCTTTGCACCAAACAAGACTAGACATCTCCTCCTTTAACCCACCAACCAAGCCTTCACCGAGGGTTGAGATCCGCTTCAAGAAAGTCTTGTACGTGATAGCCTAACAAGCAGCTACCAAATTATAAAATTACGATTCGGTCTGTCCCTTTGGACTGAAGTGTGGTATTACAATGGCACTTGGCAACGACTGGTTTCAACGCTTGGCCACTCAAGCTATGCCCTAACTTATTTTTCTCATATCTTATCTGATTCTTATCCAATTTTGGTGAAACAAACTTTGAGTTTTTAATCTTCCTTGGCGTAAAGTCATGGTTTTTTAACAGGTTTTAAATCTTACATTATTTAACCGACTTTTTTATGTTTTTTTAATTTAGAGAAAACAAGTAAAACGATGGTGAATATGTCTTAAACTTGTTCTTTTTCAACTATTTGATTCTAGATCTTTGTTAAATCATTAGAACTACAAGTAAAACTTATTTATGGTAATTCTAAAGATGAATAATGCCGCAAACGTTGTTCCAACAAGTTATACAAGAATAGAACATGATAGCAAACATGAAACATAGTCTTGATGCATGAATCTACACTATTTGTATGCTTTCGTTGAGATTATTAACCTCTTCTTGAGTGAATCTAGTCATGAACTTGACACCAAAAGACTCCACCAAGAAATACCTAGGTAGAGAGAGAGGGCGGCTAGAGAAAGAATGTAGAGAGAGATCTTTCTAGAGAGAGAAGACACTAGAGAGAGAGGGATGGCAGCTAAGCCTTATTGCAAATGTGCAAGAATTCATCGCCTTTGCCTTCTTATACATGTCCATCTTCTACTCACATACGATCATCCTCTAATTAATCTCCAGAGTCTTAACTACCCTTAAACCTTTGACACAAACACCTAAGTTACAAACTCATCCACATCCAATGATCAACTCTTACCCGAGGGTAAAACATGACCATTGGACAACTAATAATACTAGAGTTCTCCTTAAATCACCTGATTAAGTAAGTAATCAAGTTCACACATTAGACTTGAAAACTAGAACTTACCATTGGGTATATGAAATTGGTACATATGTGACCGCATCCAACTTGTCCACCAAAGTTATCTTATTTGTGCCTTAGGATGTTAGATCCATGTTCATCCATGGTAGATCGAGAATATTTCTTGCTGTAGATGTTATTTTTGCATGATTCTAATTGGAAACGATCACTAATATATAGATCTCCATGTTATATGTTCAGGGTGTCGCATGATCAGGTCATTGGATGCATGTGTGGGTGTAAAACTTAGAGAAAGGTTGAAGCTTTCTTGATTCCAATGACATGTGTGGACTTGTATATTTGATTGTTGATATTCCCCTTATACCAATTTTTACACCATGTTACTATTGATATTTGACTGAAACATCTTGCTCATGTTTAGAGCTACGTGTTTGCTAGATATTCCTAAAATATTAGCATAAATGAACATCTTCCTAAGACTATATTTGTTGTGTTGTACAGTGTTGTGTTGCTACTATGACATTGTCTGTCATTAAGGCTATTATTTGAGCATGTTAGACCACTCATTCAAAATTGTAAAACTCAAGTAATGATCTACTAAGTGTCTACGTACAACTCATTACATTTGCAGTAATTTGAGTGCCATTTAGGTGGCTATTAAAATTGATTAAGTTGAGTGAATAGAAATGCAGGTCAAACCCTAGTTCGAGAGCTCGTGCTATAAAATCCTAAAGCCTAGTCATATTGGTAAAATTTCCTAACATTTAACCTAGACCTTCAGTTTTGTGCCTAATAGATCACCCTAAAATTTTAGAGCATTTGGATTGGTAGTTTAGCATAATCATCAATATAAGTAACACATAATTATATAATCTAAAGTATCTTTATTAGTCTAGACTAACTTATACAGAGAAAATATTTTATATGCTAACAAATAAAAAGAACTACCCTACTCAAGAGAAGGAAAATGAAATAAGTAATATTGGTAAAAAGGCAAGATATTGCACAAAAATAACACAAGGGATCTCATCTTTGAGGATTATTAATCACAAAAGTAAAAACACATCGAATTGGCTCATATTAAGTGCGGTTTAATAAAACAGCCACTCAACACGTCATAGGATCTAGAAATCTAAATTATAGGAGTGATAAAATTGAGAAAAGTCCTATCGGACTTGAGGTCCAACCTCAAAGTATGCCGAATCATCTATGGCAAGCTCTGAATCCAGAACCTACATCAAAACCTAGTGCTCAACAAAAATTGGACAACTTTATATGATGCATCGTTGTGGAATGTGCTCACATTAACAATAACAACATCTCGACCGATCAGGAATGCAAAACAAATAAATAAACAACGCATGATATGCAAATCAAGGCATGTGCGAGCAATAAACAAATAAATAAAGAAAGAAAATAAACCAAGAAATTATTAGAACAACAATAAAATAATAGGTGTACAAGTAACATTGAAATAATAATAAGTAACAAATTATGCGCACAAGAAAATAAACACATAAATAATTATGAAATAACAACTAAATGAACAATAATAAATAAATAAAATTTATGGACCAATAATAAATAATAAATAAGACTAAATAATACACTAATCACAAATAATAATATTATTATTAATATGACCAATCATATTAATTAAAAAATGACTAAATAAAATAAAAAAACAAATAATAAGTTTATTTATATTAATAACTAATCATGAGTAATAACAAGATAAATAGAAAGTACATGTGTATGCAATTAAACACAGATAAATAATAATATGTGTACGAGAAATTAAATAAATAATTTAATAAATAGATAAATAAAATATGAAAATCATGAATCAAATAATTTTAATAAGTAAATGCTTCATCAAAAATTATAAATAATCATACAAGCTTGCATCACATATGACAAATAGATAAATAACAAGAAATAAACAATAATGAATAAATAAATAAATCAATCAATCAATCAATAATAGATCAAGAAAACACTTATAATATTAAAATATACAAAATCATATGAATATGCATCTAAACTAATATCAAAAATTTTGAAATATAAGAAACAATCAAAAAATGGACAAAAACGGGCAAAATGGACCAAAAAGGATCGGCGAGTCCACTGGGTATAGTCGACTCCCTTTGGGTCGACTTGCTGCTTTGGTTTTGTAACCACGAGCATAGTGTAAGTAATGGTTGGGACTCACCTATAACCCTAAAGGAGGCTCTTACTTTTTCAACCTATTAGGTCAACTAAGTGCATCTACAAGGCTTATGTTTGGCAAATGAGAACAAGTGGAAAATGGCCTCTTTGAAATGAACAAAGAGTCTGTTTTTTCTTCTTCTCGGATGAGAAATCTTTCTCGGAACATAGAGTTAGAATCAAACCTATGTTTGAATTGAAATGGAGATACTGATGCAAGTTCTTCCCTTCTAAATCAGATAGATTCATATCTGAAAGAGGCTGACAATAAGCTCTTTGAAAATTGACTAGGTCAAGGAAGTTGAGGACATGATGACAAGGGAGCCAACAACCAAATCCTCGGTGAGCGGTGGCGTAACTATAATGGTCCTAAGGTAGCGAAATTCCATGTCAGGTAAGTTTCGACCAGCACAAAAAGCGTAACAATCTGGGCACTGTCTAGGAGTGAGGATCAGTGAAATAGACATATCTGTGAAGATGCAAACTACATGCACCTGGACAAAAGTCCCTATGCAGCTTTACTATAGTATATCCTTCCAATGTTCATGTTGATGAGTATAGGATGATAATCATCAAAAGGTGGACCTGGCAACTTAGACTAGGAGATTATTGCTGAGATGTATTGGAGCTTGAGAAGCAACTGATTAGGTCTGTTAACTCGTTATTTGGGGAGTTTTAATACCCCTTCTATTTTTTTTTTTGATTAGACAAGAGATTTTAACACTATTGGCGTGGTGAAAATACTTTATATGGCTAAGTAAGAAAGATAAGAGCAATGAAAACTGAAATGCATGATTTTGCATAAATATTAAGTCGAAGAAATGGCGGGGCTTAAGAAATGGGATCGGCTAAACATATGGGACATACCGGTTAAACTTCGGGCATCCATCTTAAGCTAATGTCGGAGTTGCGAGCCTACTTTAAATACAACACTGATGATCATAATGTAGGGGTGAAATTGGTGGAGTAGTTTATATCATTCCTAGGTAATAGAGTCTTTGGAGTGGATAGGATAGAGAAATCAGCCTCAAGCATATTTTATATTAGTATTAGTTGATTTATTTTTATGCATGTAATAATAAATTGATATTTTTGGACTTATTTGCTAATTAGTATTTAGATATGGATATATGGATAATATATTATGGGCATGTTAGTGGTATATATATTTCTACATAAATGAATGGTCAGCTCTCTTATTATTTTTCCACTTGTGCTATCATGTTTATTTATTATTATACTATATGTTTTAAAATTTTAGTAATAGCCCAATCCTTGTGGACATATTTTTATATGTATTAAAAAAGGTGGTTGTTATAGTTGGTATCAAAGCTCAATTTCATTTAATGTCCATGTGTACACTATTAACAAGTCCACCTTATTGAAATATTGAACAAAAATTAGTCCTACACCCAACACCTTCTGCCAATATATAAGTAGGGATGTGCAATATATCTTCAACTTGGTTAATTACTTTTAAATATATGACTTAGGCCCATCAGTTTGTACTAATTAGGCAAGGAAGCTACAAGTAATATCAGACTCGACCAAGGATTGTATTAATGGTGGGTATACTAGACATCAACAAGGGAGCTAGCCATGGGCCAAAAAAAGAAATTCCAAGGACAGAATTTCCTAAATGTAGTGGATTGTAACAACCGAAAAAATTAGTTCCACATCTAACACCTGTTTGGGTATGATTTAATATATAAATAGGGATGTACTTATTAATATTCAACTTTGTTAACTACTTTTGTAGAGATGATTTAGGCTTATTTGTAATACTCAGCCCGCCAATTAGGTGTTTTTACGACTGATTTGGCATCATTTGATTTGGTTAACATGCAGCAAGTCCAATTCGATCCGGTTGGCACTAAGTGAAGCCTTGTGTGATGTTGTGGATTTGGGCATTATGCATGTCCGCTATTGAGTTTCATTTGGCCGCCCCCAATTACCATGTCGTGGCCTTGTTGTTGTTCCGATGCTAATTACTCTAGGGTTGTGTGTCATGTTAGAGTCATGTTGCATGCATCCTCAGCGTACCCTTGAGCCATAGTCATTTGTTAGAAGCCATGGGCCATAGTCATTTCTTAAAAACCGTAGTCACCACATATTTTTCTTCTCTCTCTTCTCCTCTCCTCCACCTTAGATGCCTCCCAATCTTTCTTTTCCCCCATTCCCCCTCTTTTCCCCTATTTTCTCCCCTTCCTCTGAGTACATTTTTCTTCCTGTTTTCTTTGATTGTTTAACATGATTTGCATTATATCTTGTAGATCTTGATAGAATCATGTAAATCATTCCATTTTGATCATTTTTGTATATTATTCAATATATTCCATATTAGATCATTATAAAATTTTGATTTTTATGTAAAGTTTGTATTTTTATTATTGTTTGGGTTGCGTATTATGGGATTTTTAATTGTGTGCGGTAAAATGCTACCTAAATAACCTAATAATATTGTAACGATAAAAAGATTTGAAGTTTATAAATTAGGGTCGCGTCTAAGTTGCCTCAGATCACGTGCCAAATACTAATTAATTAAAATAGCAACGTAACAATAATTTTCAAGTGTGTTTAATTTTAAAATGAACCCACCTTGTGATTTTAATGAATTGCACAATGAAATAATTAATTTAATATATGATAAAAGATCTAATTACTAAAAATCATTATTTGCATAATTGGATTGGGTGATTACGACCTATTCAGCATCTTTTAAGTTTAAGATTCCACTTTGCCGTGGCAATTCAATTGTTAGGTTGCCAACTAAATTACCATCCAAATCATATTATTTTAATAACATTGTATATATTGCGTTACTATTTAGCGTATGAGGATATCTCAAGTTTTTATACCCAGATCCAACAACAAACTAACATCTTCTGATATCTCATTTGCGTTGGTTTAATACCAGTTGATGTTCATAATGTATCGATATAACACTTATGATTTAAGCACATTGTTTATTAACTTGTTCAGCTTGTTGCCTAATATGAGAATTCATGTGAGAGCAAATTTATCATATCAAATCAGTTTGTGTTTTTTTAATTCCCAGTTGCATGATATGCATATGTGATGCATCTGGGATTGCTCATGCATTGTACTCATTTATCATACAGGATCATGTAGCTAATCATATCACCAGGCTGCTCGGAGTTGTGCTTGTCGAGGTAGGACGAGGAGCTCTTATTGGGTCCATTATAGTCTCTCTTATGCTTGATCTTCTATTTGGCTCATGTGATTTGATTTATATTGTAAAACGTAGTTAGTAGCGTTTTATTAGATTCCTCCATGTACGGTTATTTTATCAATCTTCTAGAGTAATAAAACCTCAAGGATGAAATCTCTTAATGGGATTTCGAAAGGTACAAGATCCAGCTCAAAATTGCACTTTAGCTCTAATCAAATTGTCCATGCTCATAACAGAAACATGTATTATGTTTTCATATTTTAACTTTCATGCACGATAGATGGAACGCTTGACATCACCAAGGGGCATACTTGGTACCCACTTGTGGTGCTCGGTTGACGATTATGTATATAATATCATATTACTACCTGCAGAAATGTGTATTTCAGTAGTATATTTTAGCATGCACACTTCCATCAAGCATATCTAGATTGTGAAGTGCTATAGTGATTATTCACTAGGCCCTGTTGGCCATATTATAACCTTGTTGCCATGAACTACTATCCAATTTATGTGTATGGTTATCAGTGATTATGATTATGATTAGTCCTGGTCATTTGCTTATGATCAGTGTGTTTGTGGAGAAGTTGTTGTTTATTTCAGTTCCTTGTGGATGACTATGTTATCTATTTAACAGTATGGAAAAAAATTTCTATTAATTATTTGGGACTCAGTGACTTCTATTGTTGACTCGTTTTCTTATATCATGTAGGTGAGTGTCACAGGGCAATTTTAAGGATCTTATTTTTCACCCTAAACTTTCCACGTGCGGCATGTTTCCCTCCTTGGAACCACTAGCCAACCGTGCTGTGAAGCCAGTGGACGCCCTGCACAACACCACTCCGGACACCACCTTCGCACACACCTGATCAAGTGCTCGGTACTCCGCCCAATTGCCTGGCCCGTCAAGGTACCTGCACTTACCTCCTGGTCGTAGAGCCCTGCTCGGACACCTACTCGATCACCAAGTTACATTGCTAGGCGTTCCCGTGCCGGTCACCCACACGAGCTGGCACAACCTGATCGCAGGAATCACCCATCAAATTGTCGGTCTCCAAATCCAACGCACACAGTCCTTTATACGGACTTAAATCCAACCTCTATTTCACTAGTATGAATACAGGATACAAGTAATCTCTACTCTAGACTACCTGCAAGTCGTGGACATTCACTCCCCACGACTTGGCCTATCGACACTTCCTCGACAGGACTTCGCAATACTCGGCACACACGCTCGAGCATGCTGAACAGAACTGGGCGAATCGAACCTTAGGTGGACAGCATCTACACCGGCAGCTTCCCTAGTACTCCAGTTCTAGACCCAACCAGGACTGGCTGCAGAAACACCCAGGGTGTCCCCTTTTCCCGACTCAATCTCACCTCTCTACAAGGGGAGACACTCACCTACACTCCGTTCTCTTGGAGCTCTCTCACGTTCTATTTTTTTCCAACATAAAGATACCTCTCCTTATATAGGCTTCAGGCTTGGAATGCTGGACATTACCCCCATGGATCCTCCCCGTCGGTTTTCCCATCAACGGCTTCACTCAATCCACATGTGTCAAGCTGATCCTCACCGTCAACTCCAAATCCACGGTCCTCCTTGATAAGCTTACACCATCCAACCTTTGGTGTTTCCAGCTGCAATTACTGGAAAACCCATGGTGCCCCTTAGCCTTCCTGGTTCACCCCGGCTAGCCTTGGTACTGATCCAGCAACCGGCAGGCTCCAGACCACCCAACACTCAGTACCAGCTCCAGACTCGCTCGGACCTGGGTGCCCGCTCGTCAATCCTCAACACCAGGTTAGTCCTGCCTGGTATTTTGGTCGATCATTTTGCTGGCACGTGCGGTGGTGCTCGCTTGGTACGTACCTCTGGTTCCCAGCCTCCTGCTTGGTCCCCCGCGCGCTACTGCTGCCCACATGCTCGGTCCCGTCTTCTGGCACGGCTCGACCTCGCATGCATTTGGCTCTTCCCCTGTTCAATACCCTGACTGCAGTCCAATCCGATGCATGGCTCCAGTAGGTTGTTCCACCTCACGAATAACACAGGTTATTCACCTTGGACACGGGACTTGCTAGGGACAACCGTCAAACCCTAATTCCCGACTGTCCTACAAGCTAAGCCTGTAATAGTTCTCCCCCACCAATGAGAGCCGATGTCCTCATCGGAGGGTTAAGATCTGCCAAGTACTTCTTGATCCACCCCTTGAATTGCCACAAGTCCTTCGCCTTTTCCCACCTCGGCTCGCTTCTCGGTTCCCCCTTTCATTTGATAAGATACTCCGTCCTAGTGTTTGTGAGGACCTTGCCTATGCTCCAAAATCTTACCACCTTCTTCTCAAATTGTTTCCGGATAGTCGATGGAGCTCTCTTAGGACGAGCTCTCCTTGGATTGACTAGATCCTCATGGAATGGTTTGAGAAAGCTTACGTGGAAAACCGGGTGAAGCTTGTATCTCTCGGGAAGTTTTAATCGGTATGCCACATTCCGATGACCTTCTCTACCTCGAAAGGATTGTCGTACCGTTGCACCAACGCTTTGTTCACCTCGGTACACCTGATCTTCTTCCAGATCTGTGGCGTGAGCTTCAGCATGACTTGGTCCCCAACGCTGAAGGATACGGCCTTCTCCTCAAGTCCACGTATCTCTTCATTCTTTTTGTTGCCTTGGCTAACAAAACCACCGCATCTTCGTACAGGTCTTGCCTTTCTCTCGCAAATTTGTACACCGTTGGACACTTGGTCCCCTGTCCTTGTTGGGCAACCTCCTATGGTGTGAGAGGTTGATAGCCAGTCGCCACCTCAAACAGACTCAGCCCCATTGCGGAAGAACGATGTAGATTATAAGAAAACTGCGTCGTGTCAAGAAGTTCCAACCAATTCGTCTGGCTGGCAGTGACGAAATGTCTCAAGTACTCTTCTAGTACCGCATTTGTCTTCTCAGTGTGTCCATCAGACTGAGGATGATTAGCTGTAGAGAAATTCATTTTTCTCCCTAGCAATCCGAATAAACACATCTAGAATCGTCCTGTGAATCTGGAGTCTTGGTCGCTCACAATGTCTGTTGGTATGCCAAAGTGCTTAACCACGTCTTGAAGAACAAATCCGCAGCCACCTTGGCTGAACATACCTGTGGTACTGCAGAAAATAATGCATACTTGGAGAACCGATCTACTACCACCATCACAGAAGACATTCCCCGTACCTTGGGAAACCCCGTTACAAAATCAATTGAAACCGAACTCCACGGTCTTGTCGCTGTAGGTAGAGGCTATAGCAAGCCTGCCTCTAGTTTTCTTTCCACCTTGTCTTGTTGACACACTAAACAAGACTTCACGAAAGCTTCGATATCAGCCTCCATCTTCGGCCAATAGTATGCTCGTGACATGAGTGCAGACATTCGGTCCACCCTCGGATGTCCTGCCCACTAGGTGTCATGGGACTCTTCCATAAGCTTCCGTCTCAATCTACTGGTGGAGACGTACAAACGACCCCCACTCGCATAGATGACTCCATCGTCAAGCCAATATTTTCAAACCAGACCCTCCCTGATCCGATCAACCATCTTCTTATACTCGGTATCTTGCCGCGCTAACTCCCGAACCTGCCCTAGTAGCTCCATTTCTATGCCCGAGACGGCTGCCACCATCTCCATGTTCTTCTGGCTAAGTACATCAGCCACCTGATTTGACTTACCCGGGTGGTGTAGCCACTCAAAGTCGTACTCGGCAAGAAACTCCTGCCACCTTGCCTGTCTCGGTGACAACTTCTTCTGGGTCTTGAAGAAGGTGTTAGCGACATTGTCAGTGATAATAATGAACTTTGCCCCCAGAAAGTATACTTGCCACACTCGAGGACAATGAACTATAGCTAGCATCTCCTTCTCGTGAGTGGAATACCTTCTCTCCGCATCTTTGAGCTTCCAACTCTCGAAAGCAATCAGATGCCCTCCTTGCTGCAACACGCCTCCGTCGGCCTTGTCCGAAGCGTCCGTCTCGACTTCGAACGGTTGACTGAGATCCGGCAATTTCAGTATCGGCTCCAATGAAATAGCAACTTCTAGTTTATCGAACGCTACTTGGCATGGCTCCGACCACATCCATGACTGATTCTTCCTCAATAGATTAGTTAGTGATGACACTACATGGTTGTGCCCATGTATGAACTTCCGATAGTAGTTGGCCAAACCCAGGAAGCTCCTCAACTCCATCACCCTGGTTGGTGTCGCCCATTCCACCACGGCTTTCACCTTCGATTCCTCCATTGGCACCTCTTCTCGGCCAATTCAGTGGCCTAGGAAACTGATTTCCTCTAGACCGAACTCACATTTTTCTTTCTTCACGTACAACTTGTGCTCTTGTTACCGATCCAGAACCTGCCTCAGGTGACCCCAGTACTCCTCCAATGATTTATTGAACACAACTATGTCATCCAGATACACGACGAGAAACTTATCGAGGAAGTCACGAAAGACATCACTCATTAAGTTGCAAAACGTCGCTAGAGCATTTGTTAATCCAAATGGATTACGAGAAACTCATATGACCCATACCTCGTAACCATAGTTGTCTTCAGGACATCTTCCGGCGCAATCCGGACTTGCCAATATCACGACCTTAGGTCTAGCTTAGTGAACACTCGTGCTCTACTAAGTCTATCAAGCAGATCAACTATCAAAGGAATAGGGTACTTATTCTTGATTGTCACCTTATTCAATCCTCGGTAGTCGACGCAAAATCGCAAAGATCCTTCCGTCTTCTCCTGAAATAGAACAGGCGCCCCATATGGTGCAATTGATGGTTGAATCTTCCCTTATTCCAGCAGCTCTCCTAGCTGGATCTTCAGCTCCGTGAGTTCCTTAGGCAACATGCGGTATGACGCCTTAGCTGGATCTTCAGCTCCGGTGTTCGATCTCTCTCTTGGGAGGTAACCCATCTGGCAACTCCTTGGGCATCACATCAGCATACTACTCTAGTAATCCCTACATTGTATCCAGTATCGCCACCACACGATCCGGTTGAACCTCTACCATTACTACAAGATAAGTCGAGGCTCCTTTCTTACACCCCTTAGCTACTTGCATTGCCGACAAGTGCTCAGTTCCGAAGGTGCGATCCTTGACCCCTGAAGGTGTTCTCTGGCCACGAACAAAACTTGTACCAGCTTTATCCATGATCAGGATACCCCCAAGTTGTGGAAACACTCCAACCCCGGCAGTCCCTATGAAGGCGTTCCCGATGATCAAGTCGAAGTCATCAATTCGATGACCATCAGGTCCGTCTGTCCCTCATAGTCTCCCAAACCGATCTTCACATTTCGGACAATACCCTCCACTGGTCTCACTTGAGAATTGACCGCCTTAATCTTGCTGGTATTGTTCACAGTCTTCAGCCCTATCTTCAATGCCATCCCCATTGAAATGAAACTGTGCATAGCACCTGTATCAATTAGTGCTGAAACCTTCCTCCCATTTACCATAACAGGAACATACATCAAGTTAGCTCCTACCTGAGACCCGCGTTCAGCTCGAAGTGCCCCAAGTATCTGAAGGGTAGATGCTCGGGCAGGAAGCACCTCATCTTCCTAGTCTGGGTTCGCCTCCTTCATCATGACATTAACTTTGGCCTTATTCGGACAATCCCTTGCCCAGTGTGGTCCTTTGCAAATGAAGCGTTCAGAATGCTTTCCCTCGATCGTCCAGTTGGATGCTTGCCCGGCCTTGAAGGAACCCCCCTTCTTCTTTGGTTTCAACCCTTGGAACGGCTTTTCCTTGACATCCTGGCCGTAGCCTTTGCCTTTGCCTCCTTAGAACTTCCCACTAGGACCAGCATCTTGTGAGATCCCCGTATGCTTGAAGTCCACAAGAGCATCAGTAGCAATCAAAGCCGCTGGCAAATCCTGGACTTTTTGCTGCCTCAGTTCTGTCTGAGACCATGGTTGCAAACCCATAATAAAATTAAACAACTTGTCCTCCTCCAATATATTTTTGATGTCTAGGAGACAAGAACTGAACTCCTTGACATATTCCCGTGGTACCTGTTTGCCTCAACTTCTTGAGTCGATCTCTTGCCATCCACATTGTGTTAGTGGGCAAGAACTGCTCCCGAACCTCCCGTTTCAAGGAATCCCAAGTCTCCATATGGGGTCGACCAGTACTTACATCCTCCTCGGTGCGAATTCTATACCATAATTTGGCATCCCCTGTCATGAACATGTTGGCCATAGAAACTTGGCTTTCTTCGAGTATGTTCGCAGCAATGAAGTACTCTTGAATATCCCAAATTAAGTTCTCTAAGTCCTTGGCTGACCTAGTTCCCTCAAACTTCTTCGGCTCTGGCACCTTGAGCCTTCCCGGGATCAAGCTTTCTTCGGCTGCACGGTCAACCCCACTGGGTAGAGGATATCCCACGACTACCTACTTCAATAGCTTCATGTCTGTGTGTAAAGCCTGTATGATATCCTGGAACTCTTTCACTAGTCCCGCCGTGTAACACCCCGATTTCGGTTCTTAAGTGAACCGAAATCGGGG
>JAVDBV010073693.1:0-23195 GCA_032619315.1 Piper longum
ATATATATATATATATATAGTTTTTGCATTGCTTTTATTTGCCCATGCAGGTTGGGGTGAGAGAAAGGTATGGAGACAGCCACACTAGAGTGGTATGGAAGAGCCTCCCATAGACAGTGAAATGAGAAATGTGAAATGAGAAAGGTAAACCTAGAGACAGCCACTTTTAAAGTGGTATGGAAGATGTCCCTTGACAGTGAAATAAGAACGTGAAATGAGAAATGTGATATGATAAAGGTAAACCTAGAGACAGCCACTTTAGAGTGGTATGGAAGAGCCTCCTTGTAATACCCCAATTTCGGTTCACTTAAGAACCGAATCAGAAATGCTACGATCGAGTCGAGTCATGTTTAAAGATGTCGGTCGGTATGACTTGATCGATCAACTAGATCGAAATAACCCTCTTGGTGTCATGAGAATGGAAGACATTGTCAAATAAACATCAAAATACATCAAATATAAATAAATGCAAGAAAGAAAATCTTAGGTTGAGCTCAAGTGTGTATAGCATTGATCTTTCCTTTCGCCGAGGTGGATACAGGATTTGCGAGACCTACATATATTATAAGAAAATCGTCAGTAACGAATGTTACTTGTCCAAAAAATAACTAATACAATCTGGCAAATGGGTATTCCATTACCCACGAAAACATATAAAACTTCAAGAATGCCTCACACCGGGAAGTAAGCAAACATACTTAAACAAATGCCGGCTCGCATGCACGGCTCATAATCATAATCATACATACATACAGCGCTTACGCCCTCACACCTTCCATATCACCCGCAACTGTACTCGAATAGCAAAAGGAACAATTAAGTTAGTGCCACATATTCCGAAATGCGCTGCATTACACAGTACCATCATACACCCGCACTACCTCATGGTTTGAAGGAGTACTAGCACGGTCCATACATATCTCCGTACCACTCATTCTCTTATTCGTGAAATCCGTAAAAACAGCGCGTACTTATGTAATAGGCTTAGGGATGAGGCTTGTATAATAAATTTCTGGAGCTAAAGTTTGAAAACCAACAAGAGATCTCATCCTTGTAGTTTTATTAAACTTGCGTATAAAACACGGCTAAATGACCCGACATCGGAGGGACCCAATAAAACACCGCCAATGACATCCTGCGTTTAAAACACGATTAAATCTTACACTGAGGATTCAAGCAGAGAAGGAGAGTCCTATGGACCTATGGTCCAAGCTCTAAGCGTATCTGCACATCTACGGCGAGCTCCGAAGCCTACATCAGAACACACTGCTAAGTAAAATACTAACATCCTTATATGATGCATGCTCGTGGTGTATGCTCATATCATGAATACATCCTAATAAAGGAAGCAATGCTAACAAACTTATAATTAAACACTTGGCACGTAAACCGATACATAATAATAATTGCTAATAAATAATAAATATATAAGAAACTACACTCATGGATAATTAGATAAATAATAAACACATAATCATGAACATAAATAATACACTAATGACAAAATAATTAATATAATTATACTACATACGTACACAGGTAAACACGAGTAAGTATCATTTATACTTGTGTTAGTAAACAAATAAATAATCAAATAATTATTAATTAATTAAATAATACAAAAATAATAAGTAAATAGTTAATATTCATTAATCACAAATAATAATAATATTAGTCATACAACACCAGAATACATAATTAATTACAAATAAATAATTACATACACATAACGAATAAATAAATAAATAAAATTTAGGGACCATAATAAGACTGATATTCATAAGTAAATATAATATCAATAATAACAAATAATCATGTAAACGTTCAACTTATATGATAAACATATAAAAAATAAATAAATAATAATAAATAACTAATTAATTAAATAAAATAATAATTAAAGAAAATTCATCATAATATTCAATCATGTTAGACAATGTAAATATGCATCTAAATTAATGTATTGGTTTTCGATATACAAAAAACGGTGCAAGAACGGGAAAAAACGGTCCAAAAATGAGCTGAACCGGACCGAACCAAGCTGAACCTGAACAACCCGAATGGCGTGAACTAACCCAGGCTGGAAAATGGGTTGGGTTGGCTGGGCAGACCTGGACAGGACAGACGGACTCGACCTCCTGCAGGCGGATGCGGTCGCGATCAACGGACATGGTCGCGGGTAGGCGGACACGGTCGCGAACAGGCAAACCTTGAACCGGGTAAACGGGCCAAACGGTGGCCCGGCGGAGGCCGCCGTCAGTCACGATCAAAAGAAGGGAGGACGGGCGAACTACTGGTGGTATCGACCGGCGGAGTCATGCAACTGGTTGGCCGAAAAATGGTCGAAAAGGGGTGGCATCGCCGCTGTGTGTGGAGACGTCGCTCGAGGCAATCACAGCCACGGCAAAGGTCAATGTTGGTCTCCAAATGTAGATCTAGGTGAGGGGAAGCTGTTGGGGTGGTCTGATCTGCCAATGGTGGCTCGCCGGCGCCGGAAAATAACCCGAACAGGTGGCGGCGGTGGTGGAAACTGACCCCAAAAAGTTGGTCTCCGACGGCGATTGCGGCGGCGACGATGGCGATCATGGGTACGACTTGAAAGCCGGCTGTGAGGTGGTCACGGTCGTACCAATCTGGTGGCTAGGGGCGAGGCGGCAGCTCACCGGCGGCGAGTCAAAGTGGTGGCGGCGTAAGGGTAGAAAATTTCAAAATCATGAAACCCTGGAAATCAATGGGTGAGATAAGGATGAGTGGGCGGTTGAGATCTCGCCACGTGGCATGATCTGGTCATCTAATAACTCGTGACCTAGTGGGACCCACCTATGGGTATATACATTATAGATATGGACGGAAAGTTCGGATCGAGACCGTCCGAACTCGAAACTGACTCGAGTCCTGAAATTGACTATAGATGAGGGAATCGAGGTAAGAAGGCTAAATGAGCCTCGAGCACTGAACTCAATCAAACTGGGCCAACAAGGGTATAAATCGAGTGATCTAAAATTCATATGATGCATGCAAATGATGTACCCATAAAATCCCAAACGGATACTAAACGCCACAACGGCCTAAATCTAGGTCTAAAATCCTGTCCTACATATACGAACAAATCTGTATACCTCAGTATACACTGATAACTCATAATCTTATTATCTACATGTTTCGCATAATCAGTCATTATAACATGCTCATACAGCCATCTGGGCCCATACTCATAATCTAAAACTAGTTTAGCTCGATCTTGCTCGTACCAACTCGATATTGACCCAAATAGGGTAAAACTCAAAACGAGTAAAAACCTAACCCGAAAATGGGGGTTTACACTCCCATTGACAGTAAAATGAGAAAATGAAATGAAAAAGATGATTTCTACATGGACCCTCAGAAACCTCATGTGATGTTTTTCTTTCAATAGGAGGGTTAGCTCTTCTGTACCAGTTTGATATTAGTTATTTCTGAACCAGTGACAACCGTTGCTGACATTTTTCTACTATATATAGGTGAGGATTATGATGATTGAGAGCTGACAGGTCTGCGGAGGAGCAGCACAGAATCGCGCACACACGTACCTGCCGTGTGTAATATTTAATGAATGTGTGATAATGTCATGTGAATGAAAATTTTATTGTGTTATGTTTGATGAATTATATATGAAGTGAATATATCAATATGAATGAATAAGGAGCCTTGGAGCTCAGTCTCAGCTCAGGTGAAGTGAAAGTGATGATGATTGTATGTGATTATTGATTATCATGTTTTACATCATTTTGATAAAATACATATATATCTTTGTTGTTGACAGATTGGCCCTTATTGCACTTTCAGAGGAAATTTTGTCCGTTTTTTCTATAGAAATAGATATTTTTCTTTGAATTTCTCGTTTACTACGTTTGTTCTATTTTCATTTGTATATCATGACATGCATGTAGGACAAGCATTAGAACTTTAGCATCTCATCCATACTCTACATGTTTGCATCTCTGTCTTAAACGCCGATAGTAGATCCGGGTTGGCTTAACCGAACCCAGTAGATTAGCGAACGGTTCGGTCGCCGATGACACTTCTGGGTCGGTTCACGGGTGAGCCGAATCGGGGTGTTACACTCCGGCAGTGGCTCTCGACTTGAATTTGTTGGCGGTGAGAGAGGTCTTCTCCGGCGGTGGTTCTCAGATGGGTTTTGTTTCCAGCTGTGAGGGGAACTCAGTGGAGATTGTGGTGTGGCCAGTGATATCTTGGATTGATCGAACAAAGGCTGTAAAGAGAGCTGCTTAATGGTGCTTCACAACTTCAGCTAGCAACTTTTCGAAGCTTTTTTTGACAATGACAGACTTCTCCGACTATGGATATTGGCTGTGTTGTATCGAGGGCACTTCATGCTCCACGCCTGTGGTCTTGGGGGCCACCAGAGATAGATTTTTGGCGAGGGGCTCCTCCCCTTTCTTCTTCCTTTGTGCTTTTTCCTTCTCTTATTTTCTCTTTGCTGCAACGTCAAGACCCCCCTCCCCTTTGGATTCCTCCGGCAAAGCTCTCAGTTGGCTAGGGGGCCATTAGGAAGGTTCTCCAGCGAGGGGCTCATCCCCTTCCTTCTTCCTTTTCCTGCTTATTTCTTCTCCAACTGCTTCTTTTCTTCTTCAATTTCTTCAAAGCAATGAGCTCCCCACTTCAGACTCCTCCTGCGAAGTTCTTGGCTAGGGGTGTCGGGGAGCACTCCAAGGTCGGCAACAATGGATTGGTGGGTGTGAGAGATGGATCTCCGACAAGGGACTCCTCCCCTTTTACTCTCTCCTTGTCTACTTCTTTTCTTATTCAATTTTCTTCAATGCAACGAGCCCCCCTTCTCCTTGTCAACTTCTGAGTATTTATAAAACTTCAAGACTCTAATTTGTTCCATAATTTACGGCTTTGAATCCTCACCTACCCAACCTTTCTGCCCCCTTATCCTCATTTTCTCCTTATCTCATCCCCATCTTATAGAGTTGTTAAGGACCAAGTCACCAATGATTGAAGGTGATGGGTATAGTTTGTCGGACTCGAATACAGTCAAATATGTTCATGTTTGTGTATGTTCAACTCCCGAGTTCACAACCAATTCAAACCACGAATGGCATCAAAACACTTATTAGTACAATCAAACATAGCAACCAAATCATTAATAGACTAAACCTCATCTGCACCTTCCTTTCCCTCATCATCTTGGTTTTCCTTTGTGTATTCTGTTGCTCCCTCTTATATTTAAGGCAATTCGTTTTTATGTAACCAATCTTGTCATAAAAATAACATTTTATGTCACCTCAAGCTTGATCTTCTTGTTGTCCGGCTCACCATTGTTTGCATTCCTTGTTTTGCCTTTGCTCCCCTCATAAACGAAGGCATGCCCTCTTGAAGATGATATAGATCCCTCCAATGACTTCCTTCTCAATTCCTCTAATAAAAGTAATGTTACGTAAGAGTACAAGTTAAATTTGGTAATATGACTCAAACTCATGATAAAATTATCCTACGAATCTTGCATCAAATAAAGAAAAAGAGTTATTTGTTCTTCCTCATCAATCTTCACACCAATTTCCGACAACTCATTAATAAGAGATTTAAAGTCTTTAGGTGTTCATGAATTTACATTTTGTCCTTCATCCTCAAATTGTGTAACTTTCTCCTTACAAAAATCTTATTCATAAAGGATTTATCTTCATACACCCTAGGTGGTTATCCCATAATTCCTTAGCATTAGTATCAACAGCATGCATATTAAACAAGAATTTATCTTCTAAGGCTAAAACTATGTTCAACTTAGCAATTTGATCATTCTTAATAAATTGTGTATTTGTCACCTCTCTTGGTTTCAGCGTCTACCTTTTAGAGCAACTTCACAAACACCCTTCATCAATATGGTATGTATCTTCACTTTCCATATTACAAAATCATTCCCATCAAATTTGGTTGTACCCTTTGCTACACTCTTGTTAACACAAACATAAGTCAACAAATTTAATCTTGCCAAGCTCTTATACCTCTTGTTGGAATTTTTCTCTATCAGTTGATCCAGATTACTTTGTTGTGTTTGGACAAGATAAAAGTAAAAACTAATAAAGTATCACAAATTATAAGCAAATAAATAGAGCACACACAAATTTAACATAGAAACCCACCAATAGGGAAAAAATCTTTGAGGCAATTACAAGCCAAAACTTTCCAACATCACATACTCAATTCACAACCAAGGTTTTTCTAGAGAAACAAACTTCTCCCAAATTCACACGAGTAACTAACTACTATTAAAATTTTAATTTATTATCTTAAACTTAAAACAAAATTCTTTATTATTTTTTATATTAAATCACCAAGTGAATAAAATTGGATACCGAAAGTGTACCTGAATCCATAAAGAAAATTGATTTTTTACCACTTTAAGTTTTGATCTTCTAATTCCAAGAATAGTTTTCAAAAACCAAAGTTTCTGGACAATGGGATACCAGAACGAAAACTACTTATGAATTCAGGGACCATAACCTCCTTATTTATAAGATTAGTTTCATAATTTCAATTTAACCCATTATAAAAGAGAAATTACGAAAAAGGTATATATATATATATATATATATATATATATTGAATTTTATGCCTTTATCAATGGTATTTACACATTGAATTTCATACCTTAATTTATAGCCTATAATCCTTAACTTTAATATATTAATTTAATTTAGGCCAACCTTAAATAATAGCATATTATACAATTTTTATTCATGTATATATTTATGTCCAACATCTAACAATTTCCCACTTAGACTATTTAGATACAAAAATATAATTTATATAACCTTATGAGCTCCAAAATAACATGCATTATTATTCCAAAATAACAATCTCATTCATTAATCAATGTTAATATAGGATCAAGGCAATTTACATTACATTTATCGTAACTAAACTCATCCATGGTCACATACATCAATATAATTAAATAATATAGATCAAGTGTGGATGTGTAAAATAAAAATTACAAGTAATTTGATCTGAACATGCTTATTTTCAATTGGTCCAACCTTATGAGATCACCAAAAAATTAAAAAAAAAACAAAATAGAGTGAACCTTAAACTAAATACAAAATCCCGCTAATGTGGCTTATCATCAAATGATCCAACACCCATATGAGCAACATGCTCATAAAAGACTTTGAGTGGTAAACTTTTAGTAAGCAAATCTGCAACCATAGAGTTTGTCCCAATATGTTCTATAGACACTTTACCACTCTAAACTCTTTCTTTCACAACAAGGAACTTGATTTCTATATTTTTTTGATTTAGATGAGCTCTTGTTGTTATTTGAATATTATACTGCAGACTGATTGTCACAAAATAACTTAAATGGTCTTTCAATATTATTAACAATGCACAACCCTGTAAAAAAATTTTACAAACATATTCACTGATTGGATGCCTCATAACAAGTTATGAATTCAACTATCAGGGTGGAAGAAGCTATGAGTGTCTGCTTAGCAATTTTTCATGAAATAGCTCATCCGTCAAGCAGGTAGACATAGCCAGAATGGGATCTGTGACTATCTTGACATCCACCAAAATTAAAATCAGAATACCCAATGATCTCAAGTTGATCTAACTTTTAATATATAAGCATGTAATGTTTTGTTCTATGAAGATACCTCGTGACTCTTTTGGCTACTATCTAATGATTCAAACTCGAATTACTTAAATATTTGCCCAATATCCCAACAATATATACAATAACTAGACGCATACAAACTTGAGCATACATATGACTACTTATTTGCATAGAGAATCTTTTGCATTTCCTTTCCTTCTATGTTCTTTTTAGGACATTGATTTAGACTGAATTTATCTCTTTCAGAAACATGGGTATCTCTTGGCTTACAACCTTGCATGCCAAATCTGTAAAGTACTTTTTCTATATAGGTCTTTTGTGATAATCCGAGCACACATCAAGAGCGGTCCCAATATATTTGAATTCCTAATACAAAAGACACATTTTCAAGATCTTTCATTTCAAATTTCTTTGATAAAAATCTTTTGGTTTCATGCAAGAAACTTATATCATTATTGGTAAGCAATATATCATCAACATATAAACCAGAAAAATATACTTGCACCCACTAAACTTATAGTATATACAATCATCAATCATATTCATCTCAAAACTAAATGAGAGAATAACTTGAAGAAATTTGTTATACCATTGACGAGAAGCCTGCTTAAGTCTATATATAGATTTCTTTAATTTGCAAACTATATTCTTTGAATCTCCCGACACAAAATTTTCTGGTTGCACTATATAAATTGTTTCATCAATGTCACAATTTACAAACGCAGTCTTTATATCCATCTGATGTAACTCAAGATCAAAATATATCACTAATGCCATAATTATTCTGAATGAATCCTTCGATGAAATTGGAGAGAAAGTCTTATTATAATCAATACTTTCCTTTTGAGTAAAGCCCATTGAGATGAGACGAGCCTTATATATTTCTACATTACTTATCGAATCCTTTTTGGTTTTAAAAAACTATTTAAAACCAATAGGTTTCGCACCTTCAAGCAATAAAACAAGATCCCAAATGTCATTATCTTTCATAGATTTCATTTCTTCATCCATGGCATCAATTGACTTTTGAGAATTAGAACTTTTCATGACCTTATGAAAGTTGATTAGATCATCTGTCATAATTCCAATGTTATCTTCATGTTCTTGGAGAAAGATGATATAATCATCTAGAATTGCATTTATCCTTTTTCTTATGGATTTCCTCAATTGCATTTCCTCTTGAGTCTGTTGATTTTCCTCTTCAGGTGTAACTTGATTACGGAGATTTTCGACAGTGTCTTGTAATTCTGGTATTGTTTCTTGAACAACATCTAGAATATGATTTTGATTATTGTCAAGAACAATTATGAAAATAAAAATAAATTCTTCTTAAAATAAAAAGTCTCTAATTTTGTTTCCCACTCCATACTCGACATCTTCAAAGAACTAGGCATTTCCCATCTCAAAGAATGACCTTATTGTGGGATTATAAAACTTATATACACTAGACCGTTCAGAATACCCAACAAAATAGCTACTAACTGTTCTTGAGGCCAGTTTCGTTTCATTTAGCTTATAAGGCCTTGCCTCAGTTGAACAACCCTAAATGCGAATATGCTTAATACTGGGTTATTTTCCAATCCATAATTCAGAAGGGGTCTTAATTGTTGCCTTTGTCGGTACTCTATTAAGAAGATATATTATTGCCTTTAACGCCTCATCCCAAAGTAAATTAGGTAAAATAGTATGAGCAATCATACTTCTTACCATGTCTTTTAATGTTCGGTTTCGTCTCTTACCAACACCATTCATACTAAGTGTAACGACCCGCTATTTTTCTACTTTACTAATTTGTTATTAAAATAATTGTTTTAATTAACAAGTATTAATTTTATATGGTAAAGGTGACATATTTATTTTATTTATCACTTGTAACTCAACGATTTAATTTAATTGCTTGCAATAAGCCGATTAATTACTTATCGTTTATTCTTACTGTAATTTTATTAATTATGGTAATTTCGTATAATAATTTATTAAGTTCTTATTTTAACTACTTTACTCGTACCCTATTCGATTAATTATTTTTAAAGATTTATTATGAGTTGATATTATTTTTATAATTCGACTTGTATCGAGTCAACCTATATTTACGAAACTGTCATCTTCTTCTTCCCCAACTCTCTCCAAAACAAAGTTGTGATCGAAGTGTTTTCCGACGCACTGTTCATCGACGATGAGCCAACGTCCGCCAAGCCACCCCCGCCAATCAACTCACCTCCGCGCTAACTTCAACCCCGACCAGGACCTTTGGCCACTTCTATTGTTTTTTGCTCATAATCGTAGCCCGAAGTCATCATTTCGTTCACGAAGGTCGACTGCACTCCGTTCGCCTCCAGCCGCCATCAATAGTCGTTGACTGACGCCTACAAGCTCCGCCATGCTGTGAATATTCCTTCCCAACCATCTCCGGCCGCATTCTGGCTGTGGCGACGACAAATCGCTCCAATTACAGCAATTTCAGTAACTCCGCCACCATTTCTTGCGTCGCCGATTCCGCTGCCGGTGAGTTTTGCCGCTGCAAGTGGGTGGTCTTCATGACAACATCGACCCTTCAGGGACCTTTCTCGACTAGATTGCAACCCAATTGCCTCCCCATACGGCCTGAATTCTTCACCCACCATCATCCCATGTTTTGCCCTGTTTTCGCCACCCTTGCAATTCTGCCAAATAACAATTGTAATTACACCACCCACCATAAATTAGGGGCACAGAAAAACCACCCTTACCAGAGGGTGGTCGGAATTGTGAGCGACTGGCTTGAATTTCATTGCCTACGGTCACCCATCTTGTCCAAGCTCCGGTTGTTTATAATGGACGGCTTCCAATTTTATTTCATGTTTAATTATTTTCTTTTTTTTTGTTGATTAGAGACTTTAGTTCCATGATTAACAAGCTTATTATCAATTATAAATATGCATGTATGCAAATTACTAAGAAGAAGAAGAAAGGAAAAATACCCGAGCAAGGAGGAAGCAGACGTTTGTCAGAAGGAGAGCAATGTGAATGACGCTCCCCCCCCCCATTCTCCTTATATAATGAAATGATGGCTAGGGTATAAGAAATCATACTTCGATCGTGCATTTCCCTCAGTCGGGTAAACGGGTAATTGGTACGGTTCACTTAATTGGTTTAAACGGTTAAATGGAATGGTTCACTTAACCTTTTAAACGGGTAAATAATATGGTTCACTTAACTGGTTAAATGATACTTAACCAGTTAACTATTTCCTTACACTTAACCGGAAAATAATAATTAACCGGGTGGTGGATAGATAATTAACATGGAAATATTAATTTTCCAAAGTTCAATCCTACCTCATCGTTTTTTTTCGGGTCTTTACACTAGGAGTACCTGACATTGTGTATTGTGGGATAATTTCATACTCTTCTATGAATTTGGTAAATGGTCTTAGACGTTCTACACCTGATCCATCATATCTACTATAGTATTCACCACCACGATCAAATCTAACAGCCTTAATAGTTTGTCAAGTTGATTCTCAACCTTAGCGCTATATGTCTTAAACACGTCCAATGTTTGAGACTTCTCATGAATAAGATAAAGGTAATCATAACGAGAATCATCTATGAGCGTAATAAAATATTGTTGACTATTTCAAGACGCTGTAGGAAATGGCTTACAAATGTCCGTATGTATTAGTTTTAAGACACTTGAAGATCTATTGGCACCTAGTCTCTTTATATTTGTTCATGTTTCCTTAATGCATTCAACACAGACTTGTAGACCTGATAAATTAAAAGAATGAAGAATTCCATCTGACATAAGTCGTTCAATTCTTTGTTTAAAAATATGTCCTAAACACTTATGTCAGGGTAAAGCAGAATTCTCATTAGTTAATTTTGTGTTTATACAACTTAAACTTACATAAAAAGCTTCATTAAAAGATGCAATAATATCAAGTAAATATCGATTATCATAAGAAGACAAGGAACCTGTACCCACAACATTTGAATTTAGAAAAAGACTAAATTTATTATTTCTAAATGAACAAGAGTAACCAAATTTGCCCAATATAGAAATAGAAACCAAATTCCGTCTAAAAGACGGTACTATATATGTTTCTTTCAAATCCAAATAATATCTTATCTTTAATAATAATCTAAAGATTCCTATTATTTCAACTATAACTGATTTACCATCACCCAATAGATGATTCTTTAAGCATCATTTGGCTTTCGGCAATTCAAGCAACCATGCATTGACACACTTATGTGGGTCGTAGCACCCAAATCTAGCTATCATGTGTGTATTGGTACTAAAGCTATATTAACCTCGAAACAAACAAAATTAATAAATGGACCTTTCTTTATACGCCAAGCGTGATACTTAGTACATTCCTTCTTCATATGTCCAAGTTTACCACAAAAGAAACAGCAAGAAGCTTGGTTTTCTTTCTTTTTTTGTTGCTTATGAGAACCATTATCAGGCCCCTTAACCCTTTTCTTCTTCTTATTTTTTTCCTAATAGGTACTAGCCAAGTGAACACTTTCAACCTATTCTTGCTTCAACTATTATTCTTCTTGGACACCATAAGAAATGAGCTCATTAAGAGTCCATTTGTCCCATTGACACTTATAACTGACTTTGAATTGACTAAATTATGCCAGAAGAGAAATTAAAACTAAATGCACGAGCAAATCTTTAAATAGCTCTAACTTTAGTGTTTTCAATTTTGAAACAATATTTGACATTTCTAAGATGTACTGTCTAATGCTTGTTTTGCCTTTAAACTTCATTAAAATAAAATTCGATAAAAGTGTATTTTTTTCAACCTTAATATTTTTTATAAAATGCTTTTCAATTTCTTTAAGAAACTCAATGGCCGTAGTAACTTTCTCAGACACATCTCCCCTAAAGGTCTCTGGAATCTCAAATTCAGGATCATAAAACTCATGCATTTTGAATGTTCCCACATCTCAATGTCCTCTTTTTCTTCGATGAAACTTTTATCTGTAAGCGAAGCAGGTTGTTCAGTCGTTCATATAAGGTCAAGATCTATACAGCCGAGAATGATCATCACGCTCTCTTTCCAATCATTAAAATTATTTTTTAACATTGGAACTGAATTGATATTGGGAGAAATCATATAAACAAATTGATTAACTGGATCCATAGAACAAAACAATATGCTCATAATAAGATTAATAATTCAATCAATATTCAATCTCATCAATAGATACCTAGCACAACATTAATATCTAGTCTTTAGACAAAAATATTAATTTATAAGTGGCACTCTTAGTGGAGTAATCAAATATTGGCAATAAATCTTCCCAAATAATAAACCTCCTTTGGGCCAATTTATTACTTACATAGAAACTTAATAATTATCTTATTTTTAAAATAATTCTTAGTGTATTAATCAAATTGAATAATAAATCCTGTCAAATAATAAACCTTCCTTTAGGTCGATTTATTATTAAGAAATCATCCAATATTTATTACCAAAAATAAACATATAATTCTGTCAAATATTAACTTCCTTTGGGCCGACTAATATTCACATGAATTAAATACCAAAAACTGTCTTAATATTAAAAATAAATTAATTTCAATAAAAAAATGCTACTTTGGTAAAATATTGTAGTCCTTAATAAATTTAAAATATTAATTATAATTTAGAACTAAAAAAGTTATAAAAGTATCTGTATTTGAAAATTTCTGAAATTATAACCTTTTGTAACTTTATTTTCTTCAGTTGACATTTTACCAAAAGAGGACCTTAATTTGGGAATAAATATCCCATGTTTTTTTTTGTTTTCCTTTAATCTTAAATCTATAAATCTGAATGTGATATAGAACTAGAAATTTTAATCCATAATTAAACATAAATACAAATAAATTCTCAATGATTTAATATGAAGTTGGCTCCGATGCCACTTGTTAAAACTTTAATTTATTATCCTGAACTTAAAACCAAATTATTTATTATTCTTAATATCAAATCATCAAGTAAATAAAATTAGATCGCGGTAGCGTACTTGAATCCATAAAGAAAATTGATTCTTTATCACTATCTTCTTAATCAAAGAGTAGTTTTCAAAGACCAAAATTTATGAACAATGGGATACTATAATGAAAACTACTTATGAATTCGGAGACCGTAACCTCCTTATTTATACCCTTAGTTTCATAATTTTAACTTCACACATTACAAAAGAGAAATTATGAAAATGGTATCCATACATTGAATTCCACACATTTATTTATAGTATTCACAAATTGAATTCACACCTTAATTTATGGCCTATAATTCTTAACTTTAATAGATCATTTTAATTTAGGTCAACCTTAAATAATAACATATGATACAATTCTTGATTCATGTATATATTTTTGTCCAACATCCAACAACTACTCCTAATATCAACCCCGCGCGAAACCACTTCAAAATATAGATCAATTATCTAATCGCCTACAATGATGGATCTAAAACAAAGGTAAAGAAAATTGAAACAAACTCACCTGCATTGATCTTGACAAAAGAACAAACTTTGATTGATGATCCAATGAAGAACTTGATGATCTAATCGGTTCCATTCTAAAAAGTGACATCTTTCTCTCTCGACAATGTTTCCTTCTCTTCTTTGACATCCAAAACCTCAAGACCACCCTTTCAAAGGATCCACAACCCAAAACCCTCTCCCAATGAAGAATGAAGGTCTCCCCTATCTCTCAATCTCATAAATTAGGTTACAATAAAGAACTACAAGAAAAACGGTGTCATAACTTGTCTTGGAATCACTTTGAACTATCCAAAACCGCCTAACACGGTTTCGCCCGCGTTCGGCGTCCAGGCGCCCGAATATGGGTGCCTAAGCTCTCATGTCCTGATCAGAGAGATGTTTGGTAAACAAGTGAGCGGCTGGCGCTCGACTCCCTACCTTCCCCTTGTTTCTTTTCTTCTTCACTAGCATTCATCTTCTCCAACCCTGGCATGTATCCGATAAGTTTCCTATGGAAACAGATATCTCCTCAAAAAACTATATCTAAAAACGTATTGATACGCTAGTCCACGTCCATTGGGCATGCACTTGGGTGTGAGAAACCCAATGCCTAGGTTTTGAGGGTTTTGGAAAATCCTCACACATGCCCCAGGGCGTCCGCTTTGTTGCTTCTTCATGGGAGGGAAAAACCAAACAATTGAGACAACATATGTGTGTGTGTGTGTGTGTAGTAGAGAGAGAGAGAGAGAAAGATAGAGATAAATGATAGAGTGAAAACTTGAGAACTTAAGAACCCAACTCTAGCGTGTTGGACAGATTTAATGGTGATGGCGCTTGCCAAAGCAAAAATTTAATCACTACTGATCTATATTCAACGATCTAAACATGGCTCCTAAGTTTTCAAGTTCTTACCTTATTATCTCTCTCCCTCTCTCTACATATATATGCACACATAGATGCACTTGTGTGTGGAAAGAAACAATATCTAAAAAAATACAATACTAAAAGGTAAAACTCCAAATTTCACTTAGTTCAGGGAGGCGATTAATCCACCACGAAGATCTCTTCAATATTTTTATCAAACCGCGATCAATACAATGATAGGAATCATTGTTTAGCATTTTTGTAAAACCCGCAACCCGAGTTAGGGTTTTATGTTTAAACCAGTTTGTTTGACCATTATTTTCAGTAAAGTCAATTTCAGAACATATGTATTGAGCCGAAGCTAGTTACGTGTTATGAACCATGTGGGGTCATGTGTGCCTGATTATATAATGATACCGTCAGTAAGACAATATCAGAATGAGTTATCAAAATATATGAGAGTATACCCATATTTTTTTATTTTAGTATTAGACCATATAATTATTTTTAAGCAGAATAACGCATTAGGACGCATGTCATTGTGATGTCATTACGATGATATGGTTTGTATTATATTTTCTTAGATATTCAGAAAATTGCCACCAACCATTCTCCCCTACCTTTTCTCCACCCCAACCCGATTACCGCAATGCCGCCTAGATTCGCGTCACCGTCGCCGCCTCCGGTTCCACACCGTCACGGATCGACCCTGTCGAGCCCCGCTGTCCTGTTGATGTGCCGCCCCGAACACCCCCAGCCACCACTTGACCTCCACAATGCGGATTGACGCGCCCTATTGCTGCTTGTCCCAACACCGTTCAGCCGCTGTTTGTGCTGCTTCGCCCCGACGCGTAGCCGACACCACCCCTTCAACCCCCTGAGCATTTCCCCATACCCAGTGACGCCGCCGAGGCTCTCCGAGTTCCAATCAAACAACCGATCGCCACCTAGTAGACTTGTTGCCACGCCGGTAGCCATCGCTGCCGTTGCTGTCATTAGCACCACCACCATTGGGTTGAGCTCGTTGGGCTGGTGCCGACCCATACCCCTGACTACCTCTCTAGAAAAGTCACCAAAAACTATTAAAAAACCCGATTCGATAGAATTCACTGGATCTTCCACCAAATTTACCCAATCAAACCCGATCGAATTTAAGACACCATCAGATGCCGATTCGAGTTCCGAGCTTTGTGTGGAAACCATAGTCATAGCCGATTACAAACGGCGCGAGGTATAATCAACCTGAATTTTATTACTTAAAGGTGATAATTATTAGCACAACATGCTAAAATTGACGAATTAATGTGTTAGATATTTTTATTGTAATAAAAAATATGAATTTGTTTGATTAATTTGTGTTAAAATGAATATTAAGGAACTAATTATGTAAACTAAGTAATTATCGTAAATGAATACAATGTAACGTAAGAAATCTTATATGGGTTGATTTGTGATTGATGTGAGTAGGATTGATGTGTGTTTGCTAGAGAATGTGTGATGCATCATTTACTTAGCGTGCGTTAGCTTCTAGATTTGATGTGTAGATACAGAGCAGGAACTTACCGCCTAGGTGTGTGGACACGATTGGAGCTTCTGTTAATTCAAGACTCATTCCCCATTTTACACTCTATTCTATAGTATATTATTTTATTACTTGTAGGATGTGTTAAGCGGCGTTTTATCAGATCCCACTTAACCCAGACCATTTAATCAACCTATTTTTTGGATTAATAACCCTCGATGATGAGATCTCTCATGTTTTATTTCAAAAATAAGATTCACTGCAATTTGCCTTCGGACATATTATATAAATCTCTTACCAAACCTATATATAGTTTTATAGTATTTTAGTGAGACGAGAGATGGAAATACCGACTTGCACATACCATGAGCGGGTGCACGTGTCAGGCAAAGTGGGCTTTGGATTAGTGAGGGGCTATTGAATTCCCGAAGAATCCTTACAACTCCTGTTTTGAGTTCCTCATACCCGGAGAAAAGTAGAGGTTTATGGGTACTATTTAATATAGCGCACATCCAAATTTGTGGCTGAAAGGGTGCTAAAGGCGGCTGCTTGAGAGTACTCAGATTTTGTGCCCAAGGCCGGGAGAATTATGGAGGAAATAAGAGGGCATAGGATATACTGGTAGTACCAATGGACCAAAAAAATGAGAAAATATCAAGAGAAGCATCAAACTAATCAGTTCGGAATGCTATTGGGTCTATAGCCCGGTGGCTCATCCTCAGTAGATGCCCTTAAGAGTGTTCACGAAAAGTATATAAATATTTTTATTCAAAATGAGAGGTAGCTCTCATTTGCCAGTTTGCTGCGTAGCTATATTTCTGAACCAGTAACACTCGTTACTCACGTTTTTCATGTGTGTAGGTAAGAACTAAACACTAGATACACCGGCCTAAGTGGAGGAGCAATGATGTGCCTTACACACACACGCATGCTCACCAACCGAATGCTTGTTTTAGCTGTTTTGATTGTTTTGTTATGATTTTATGAAAATGAAATACTTATGATGAATATTTTGGTATATAGAAATAGATAGTGACAACATAATTTAATATATATATTAGTGTAAAGTTTGCATGATAAAGATGAAAATGAATAGAATAAACTGGTGGGTCGAAACCCAAAATCTAGAATATTTTGATGTGGCTTTATATGTGAAAAATATGATATAATGAATGTATATGTATTTATATATTTATGTATGTGGTTTTGACATTGTGGCCATTAATTGCACTTTTAAGGGAGACTATATCCGTTTTATTTCATAAATTTTTATCGATTTATATTGTAACTAGTTTTTGTATGTAAACTAATTGTCATATTATCCATGTAGTAGCATGTTATAGTTCTGTCCATTAATCCATACATAGCGATTGACATCTTCTATTTTGAGATAACAAAAGTAGATCCACTTGAGACCTATGATGTTCCAATTCAACTCGTGAGCAAGCCAGATTTGGGGTGTCACAATTTCAGACTTTTTTAAAATTAAAGATAATATCCCTAGAGATAATACAATGATAGGAACTAATGCACTAACTTCTCTATGGAACAACGAGAGAACAAGAGCAAATATATATTATGAAGGAAAGTCTAGCATTCTTAGTTGACAAATGGAGTTAAATACATAATCTATATAAGAGATTATAGAGTTTGATTCAAAAAGTCACGGATTTGGGTATGAGTACAGAGTTTTTAAAGTGAAAAGAAACATTTAAAATTATGATTGACAACTAATCGTGGGGCAAATCTAATCACCAACAATGACAATATTTTACCCCTAACACTACAAAAATTGACTTTCTCCATGCCCAAAAAATCGCAAAAAAAAAATTTCATTTATCGCCACACTTTAACCCTTTCTCTATCATTTTTAGAACCGCTGTGGAAGAATCTAATGTCATCTTTATATTTATGGGTAGGCATGCATTAATTTTCTCTTTTTTCCACTCTTATACCTGTTGAGAAATTTTTTGCAACTAATTTTTGCCATCTTATTTTTCACTATAATTTTATAATATATTTTAATTTTATTAAGCCATGGAGAAAAGTTAAATTTTTGTAGAGTAACAACAATATTTATCTTTAAGGCCACACAAATCTCATCGTTTCACTAACGGCCAAATTTGGCCGACAGGTCCAAGAGATGCTAAAGAAGCTAATTATCATAAAAAAAATATATCAAACATACGAGGAAGAATGGGTCTATTTTATATTAAAGTAACTCCACCTCCCTTTGTAAGATGTGTACTCTTAGATAAATAATAAATTCCTTGGACTTATATGTGGCTAGTACTTGATCTTAAAAGTCTAAAGAACCCATGTGTTCACACATCTAACAAATATAGATTATAACTATTATAACGTTATAAACTATTTCAACATGCTCATACGATAATGTCATAAATAAACAGCTTGGCTAATACGAGTAGAATTATCAGTTTTAGATCATTTACTTGGTCAAAATTAATTTAAGTTGCCATCGAATAATCATTTTTAGATTCATCAAATTAAAGTCATTGTCAAGAAGAATTTTCCTTCTTTTTTTTTGAAACAAAATTATGCTCTATGCAGGTGTAGATGTAGGTAAGGCAGTCATAGACCCTGCTTAATTAGCTGGTGTTAACCCCTTTACAGCTTTTTCCAGTTTCCTTCGTTACTTTGCAGAAACGCTAATTGATTCTATAGTCTTGAATTGATGGCTTACATAGGAATAAATTAAAGTATTTATTTAATTCCTTAACAACATACGCATCGGCCAATATTAAATTTTAAGCTCTTTTCGGCTTTCCTGCCGTCTCTGATATGGAACTCTACACATCTACGTGGTCATACATATCACAATAAATGAACCCAAATGATGGAAAAACCAAATACAAAATAATTAATAAAAAATTTTGGGCCATAGTTTATAGATGTTTTTAGAACTTTTTATATGATAACAAATTAACAAGCCTAAGATGAGATATTTTTTGTATATTTTACCAAGTAGTCGGATAATTAAGAATAATTATCTTTATTGTTTCAAATACACTCTTAAAGGGATGGTTGAGTACTTTAGTAAATATATTTTTTTAATTTTTATTTTTTTAAAAAGGCAACCAGATTTAACTCTTGCCACCCAAAGGCTAGGGGTATTCTGATCTAGCCACCTGGACCATGCATGACTCCTGCCGTCGATGGCTTTATTTGTTATAAAAATTGTTTTTGTTAGTTTTTTAATTGAAATAGTCCAATTAGGAGATTTTTTTTTGTTTTAACTTAAAATTAACCTAGAGGGCAATCTTGCTTTATTTTAATTTGTTATTTTTTCATAAATAGCCCACGTAACATAAAAAGAAAAAAAATTGATAAAAAAAACTCTATTTCAATTTCTAACATGAGAATATATTTCAAGGGGGGGGGGGGGGAAAGGACCTCCTTTTACTAAGATACATAGCTTTCATATCTCACACAAAAAGAAAACGGATGCTTCGACGATAAGATCAGTGAACGATACACTGGCGGTAAGCTAAATGTAATGAAATGACTAACGTAAACCAACTTTGTGAATGTTGATATTAACAATTTTCATATGATCGGTCTACCTACCGATTAAATTTTTTTGCAGGTTACCGATTAGATTACATTATTCATATTAAATAAATCATAATTAATGTCCATAAGCTAGCACATATGCTTTTGTTAGAATGAAATAAGACTCAATACATAGAGTCAATACATATAATTAACCAAACTTAGAAAATGCTTCAGCAAAATAGCAAAGCACTTCTCAGCCTGGAATGGTGGAACCAAGAAACAATACAAAAAGAAGACGACAAAATATTTTAAATTATTTATGGTGTAGGTGAGAAACTTGTTGCTAATCTCCATGTTCCCTTTCCTATACAAGCCCCTAGTTTATTGGTTAAGTGGGCATGGAATGGTGAGAGATAGCATGCATCATTTTCATCGCACCGATCTCTTTCTAATCACACCTTAAATATTCTTTTAGCTCCGTAATCAATGTAATTAGAACCTGTAAAGTCTTACATATTGGGTACCATGTAGTCACGTCTCTCGTAATCATGTACATATAAATATATAAGAGAACATATATGAATTTAGAAAAAAAAAATCGGTTCATAGTGACGAACTTAATTAAAGCTCAGCAACACAATTTTTCCTCTAAAAAGCTTTTCTTGTAGTGTATGTCTCCTCAAAAAAAAAAAAGTCAAGACACTGTTGAGGATTAGTAAAATTATAAATCTAATTTATATTGTTAAAGAAGATTGACAATATAAATAATATTTTATTGTTAATCTACTTTGACTGAGACTACATTTATTAGTGAGGTTTAGTTATAAATCTAATGTAAATCTCTTCTATCCATTATTTTTTATATCTAAAAGTATGAATCATATTTACATGAATAAGTGATGTGTAATTCGATTAATAGGCTTGTGGTATTTTTTAGGCTAGAATATAAATCATATAAAAATTATCTGTATATGATTCACACTTAAAAAATTCATCTCACTATATAAATTTATAGGTGCAATTGAGATTGTCAGTTTCACTAACCCGTCAAAAGAATGACTTTACTCCGCTATTTGAAAACAAAATTGTGAAGATAAGTTTTACGATATGTTATACTTTCACCATGGTTATTTAAACCGTGAAGAAAGGATCTAGGATTATTAGTGCATTTGCATGTAAGTATATATTAATTATTTTATATTTCTCCACCATTAAATCATAGAAATTATTTTTATCATCCTAATTTTTGCCCCCTTATTTTCACCACCCCACTTTTTTTGTGATCTATGACGTTAGAGAGCAGATTTCAATTCTAAAGATAGACTTTTTATCAAAATGTTTTTTAATCCTTTTTTATTTAATTAAATATAGTACCAATCAATGTGTGGGTTATGCTCTACATCATCTTATATAATTATATTCATGGTATTCGTTTAATTTGAGATTATATAAAAAGATTACTTATAAGACCATATATTTATGGTAGTTTAGTTTGTAAAATACAAGATTAAATAAAAAATATTCTTGCAAAAAACTATATCTTATGAAATGTTGTAGTAGTTTCTCATAATAATTTTGATTATTAGTAGAATTTGATATCAAATGAAAAAATGTTTTTAATGACAAACTATATTTCTTTTTTTGGGTAATATAGAGAGGTCTTCATGAGATATTGTAGTAATTTTTTTGTTTGATGTTGAGATATATAGATGTCTGTGATTGGTCAAATGATAAGGAGCTACTAGGAGTAGAACTCCAGCCATTTCAATACTTTCATTGTAGTTTTGATAAGTAGAATTTAACCTTAAATAAATAACAATAATAAGAAACTATGTACCTTTAGTTGGGTATTGAGATCTTCATGAAATAAATAAATAATGTAGTAATTTTTAGTTGAGTGTTGAGGTGAATACCTATGATTGATAAAAAATAGAGGAGCTCCTGGTTGCTAAGAAAAACTCCAACTCTTTCGAAGCGAAAGTAGACAAGATTAGGGTAGGTCATGTTAACAAATTTTCATCTATTTTATGCCTACAAAACTTGATTTAACCATGGCAATTCACATTTACCCATTAATCGTCAAATGATGCACTGTTTATATTTTCTTTCGATGCCAGCATATGAGATTGTTTTTAGTACTATACTGAAATTTTGTTTCTTAATATAAGACTCACACATTCACATGCAATGCAAACCTTTATTCCTTCAATGAGTGGGGTTGAGAAATATGAGAGAGGAGTAATTTACGTGGCCATCCCTTGCTGCCCATGAAACGACACAAAAGGACATAATGTACATGCCGTGACACTTAATGCGTCTTCTATCTTTTTCAAATGAGCATTATCAGATGAACATATGTACACAAAGCACACATATTATTGGAACCAGATCTGATTCTATCTTGATCGTTATTCGACATGCGAATCATTGCAAGGAAGCCATATATATTCAATCAACGTATCATTATCAGATACCATCACCACACACCATGAAAGCTCGTTTCGATCCTGTTCATGGCAGCTTTATTACATACTTTTTCATGTTTTCACATCTACGTCCCTTGTGTCATAAGTAGCAGCATATACAACATCGGCGACTGTGCACAATAACTTAATCAATAATGTAAAGCAGTACTCAAACATCACAATTGACACATTCCGAATAGGAGGTTGCATTAGATTGTAGATTATTAGTAGCAAGGACAAAGAGTTTCAAACAACGTACAACAGGCCGGAAACGGAGAAGCAGCATGAAAGGCAAGATATACTGTTGCCGACTTGGTTGAACATTAGTTGGCTAGGCTCCTTTGAGCTTCTTCTTCACTTTGGATTCCCTCAATGATTTGGTGAACGGCTTTCGCAATTTCGTCGACTGAACTCGAGACACAGTTATCCTCCACCTGCATAATTATTTTCACCAATATACATTAGCATGCATCAAATTTAATCTAGTCATTTTTTCATAATTTTCTTTTTTCTGCTTGCCCTATATACATACCCAACATGAATGTAACTAAAATCTAAGTGAGCACATAATCCGAAGTTTTATGGCAGGATGCATTTCGTCCCCACATGGAACTATGAGCATTACAAATAAGAAAAATTTTGCTAATTATCTAAGAGCTAGAGTAATAAAGATTTATATGATATAAGAGCGAAAAAAATGTAGGTTAAGATATATATATATATATATATATATATAT
>JAVDBV010073773.1:0-11290 GCA_032619315.1 Piper longum
ATTAGGTTGAGCCGATGGGTCCATTCCACCGTACCCCCTATTGGCCGATGGGTCCATTCCACCGTAGCTCTGTATTAGGTTGAGCCGATGGGTCTATTCCATCGTACCCCTATTGACCGATGGGTCCGACCAGACTTGAACTGGCGACTGCTAGATCTGAATATGAGTCCAACCAGACTTGAACTGGCGACTGCTAGATCTGTATGAGTGAGTCAGACTTGAACTGGCGACTGCTAGATCTGAATATGAGTCCAACCAGACTTGAACTGGCGACTGCTTGATCTGAATATGGGTCCGACCAGACTTGAACTGGCGATTAACAAAGATAGGGTTTCCAATGAATTTATGCGTTGCAACCATGCATGTAAGAGTTCTAATGGAAAAGAACTAAGAAGAGGTACGAAATACTTACACCACAATGGAAAGGCACCGGAGAGGAGGAAAGGAGGAGTGGACTACTATGGGAAAATTTTCTCTTCCTTTTCCTTTTTCTCTCCCCCTATATATATATGCTTCAATGTGTTTCTCAATTAAATTCACACATCTTTTCATGTATAGGTATTTCCTAGATTCAACGAGTCCCTCAATTAAATTCACACATCTTTTCATGCATAGGTATTTCTTAGATTCAACGAGTCCCTCAATTAAATTCACACATCTTTTCATGTATAGGTATTTCCTAGATTCAACGAGTCCTTCAATTAAATTCTCACATCTATTCATGTATAGGTATTCCCTATGTTGGGTTCGTCTTATCTAAGGCCAGAGTTGACTTTACGTTGAACCTTGTCCGGTCTACTTGATAACCGACCATATCGATTCATTAAAAAAATAATATTTCACTATATTTTGGTTCGAGTCTTACAAAAATAAATAAATTTATTTATTTATTTATTTTTATTTTTTTCACGGTTCTTACACTTACTTAACTTAATTAGTTACTTAATGGAGTATTAAACCTTATTAGGTTACTCAATTAGGGTTTAGGGTCACATGAACACTTAGTTGGAAAAGTCCAATACATAGGGTTTAATCAAACAAACTTAAGTGGATGATTTTTTGGACAGGCCAAACGATGTCCAACACAGCTGAAATTTGGAAATTTGGGCCTTCACTCTATAAGTGTTGGGTGGAAAATTTACCAAGTTCTGGATCATGGATCAACATGGTAAACAAGGCCCACTAAGGTTGGACTAAGGTGTTGGGAACAAAGTTCCTCGGCTGCACACCAATCTTGCTAAGTATCGTTCGTGGTCTTGGAGACTCTAAATGGACCTGTGTAAGTGGGAGTAGTTGTCCAACACCACGGTCTTGGATCCAATAAGATTTTAGGTCCAAAATTGAAGAAATTGAAGTATTTGGGTATAAGTGGACTCGGAAATATGGAGTATTGGCTAGGCCATTTATGGAGGTGTCTGGACCTATTAGGCTTGGGAAAATGCTAACTCAAGGTTACTGAGCCAAAAGATTCTAAATTTGAATATAGTGTTACAAGGACATACACCAAGGTGTGGGAGAAATTCAAGACAATTCCATCCCCAATTGACAAGGGTTTAGGTATTTACATCCATAGTTAGAAAACTTGGGTTTCACCCCGTGATCATGTACACTTTGGAAAACCGATTAATCTAACCACCTAAACATTTTTTAATTAATGCCAAAATTTTTTAATTTCTAGTATACAATTAGTAAGTGCAACCCAAATTTTTACAAATTTTATAAACTACTTTTAGTTATCAAATCGTGAAGCACAAGCACAGATCATGGCAACACAAGAATGGAACATAGGCATACAACAAACACATAGGGGTTTTGTTAATACTAGTTTAGTGGTTATTTTAGTGAAAACAATTTATAGGAGTAAGAAAACATATAGAACTACAATAATTCAAAATACTTACAGAAAATGGAACCTACATCTGGGTGTACAAATTGGGGAAAGGGGCAATTAGGTCACACCGACCACGAAAGCTGCCACCTTTTCCAAGTTTGGAACTCATACGTGTACTTGAAAGTCATAAAAGATGAATTAATAAACATAAATTTTGTAAATCCATCTTCTCTAATCGCATAAAAATAAGAATCATGCAAAAGAGGCAACCTACAATGAGATATGATTTTTACACCAAAACATTGCATGCATATATCCATAGTCCATTAAAAAGTCATAACTATTTGTATACATTTGCAAATGACATGATTTCAAATCCTAACGACTTATAACACAAAGGGATACATAAAAAAAACACGATAAAAATTAAAACAAGCATAAACATAGACTAACAACAACATGCAATAGCGGCAATGACGTAAATGGATGTGCTTTACCTCAAGGGCTCCCAGGTTTCCTAGCCCAAGACCTACGACCCTAAGGGAAAGAAAATTCTTCAAGAAGGTCTAGGAGATACTGGAAAGTGCTGGAAATGGAGTGGAGAGGTCAAGCAAGAAGAGGTCAAGCAAGAAGGGGGGAGTCGGAGCCAAAGAGATGAGAAGGTGTTCAATGGAGAGGATGAGGGGTTTTTATAGAAAAGGAGAAATAGGTCCCGTGCAAGGGCGTCCTTGCAGCACCTTTGCACTGGCCACTTACACGCTGACCACTGCATGCCCACCACACGGTGCTTTGGACAGGGGAAAACGTACATGGTAAAACCCAGGTTGTTTGCCCGAGGGTCTTTGAGTTGGTTTGATTTTGTCTTGGATTGGGCTAGTTGTGCCTAGCGCTTCTCGCAATAGTTCAAGTATGGTATAGTGTATATTCACCTAGCCTTAGCCTCCTTCGGTGTTCGGTACACCAGTTTGGATGATACATGTTGGACCTTTCCATGTTTATTTTGGTTGAGTCTGGTGTAGATAGATCTTAGGACCATCTCCTGCAATCCTTTCAGATCGTCCTAGCCTTGTGAAAACCACAAGTTTTTGAGCTTTGGGCAAACCCAAACCTCATTAGGTATGACACCCATACTTCATTAAGTGTGACACCTTACACATGACGTCACCAAGTCATACCTTAGTGGTTGAGTGCCCCTTTTTTTTTTATAAAAGCCTCACCCTTCCTCACCTTTTCACTCCTTCCTCCTCACCTCCACTGTCCCCTTATCCTAATCTGGGATTCCATCTTCTTCCTTCGAGTTCCAAGCCTCATCTAAGTCTTGCTAGGCCCCTAGGGTGGTAGGTCTTGGGGTTGGTTGCTTCAAGAGACCTCCTTTAGCTACGTTTGAGGTAAAGGTCTCTCCTTTACTCATCTTTCTTAGTGCTTGCTTGTTGTTGTGCATAGATTTGCTATGATAGATATTTTTATGATATTTATTCCACATATATGTGATTGTTAGGAGTTTGTAGGGTTTGTAATCATCAATTTTCTATGTCTATAAAAATCGTATACAATTTTGAGCTTGCTATGGTCATGATCTTGTACTGTTTTAGTATAAAATTCATATCTCACGATCTACTTGGAATGTTTGCATAAAACTTGCCTTTTTGTGTTTCTAACAGATAGATCTACAACTTTTATGATTTATATTTTGTCTGTTATGGTGTGTATAAACATGTATGGGTGCCAAATTGGTGAAATGTGGCATGTTTCTTGGTCCCTGTGGCCCCTTTCCCCAATTTTTATGCCCTGTTGTAAGTCTATGATGATACTCCTATTTTAAATGCTTGTTTCTCTATCCATTGGCTTTCTCTTGTAAAAAATTTAAAATAAAAATACCTTATTAAAGATATGAACAAAATCCCTAACCACTGTATGTGTTGTAAAAACCACGAAAATATAATGATAATGATAATAATAATAATAATTTATTTAGATGGGAAAGGTTGTATGGAAAGAAAATTCCCTTGGTAAAAGTGTTGTGGAAGAATCAGGGGTCACAAGAAGCAACATGGGAGACTGAACAAGAAATATCAAAGAAATACCCTAACCTAGTTTGGATTCTTTGGAATCTTGTTCTTATAATGAATGTAGCATGATTGGATGAATAAGTATAAATAAATGAATAAGTTTCACCACCTCAAGGTTTGATGTCATTTGTAAGTCTAACTATATAAAGATATTTATTTAATAAATTGGTGTACCCATACGAATAGTAAGGAAATGGTTATAATAATTCCTTAGCCGATGTAATATTTTCGATGACGAAAATAATCTAAGTTGGGGAGATTGTAAAAACCACGAAAAAATAATCATAATGATAATAATAATAATAATTTATTTAAATGGGAAAGGTTGTATGGATAGGAACAATTCCTGAATATTACTTAATTTTAAGTGAATAAATTTTTACGATGCACGTCATTTTTTTTACTTTTGTAACCATCCGATAAAAATGAATAAGTTAATCTTGTTTAAATTATTATGGTTTGGATGATGTAAGGCATGAGGTATTGAATTATTAAAAAAATATATATTAGAAATAATGGGAGCATCTTCAAGTGGTTGAACTTTGGAAGGATTAGGAGAGCAATTGATTTTTTTAAAATAAAAGTTAGGTACGTATTATTAGGAAGGATGCCTTTTGCTCACTATTTAAAGGGTTTAGATGGGAGAGTTGAAACCCATCATCCATATTCTATTCTTTCCTTTCTTAAATCTTTAAGCTCTCTCTATCTTTACTTAGCTGCTCAAGATGTTTTTCTTCAAGGGTTGAAGGATTTGGAGTGGGAATAACTTCCCCTTGTACCGTTAAAGGTATGTTTTTACCAGTTTTGAATTAAGAGTTATGATTTCCTATATGAATGTATTGTTTTAATTTTTGTTCATTTTAAATGTGTATATTTATCTTCTAAAGAATTTTTAGAAGTATTTATATGTCATTCTAATGTGTAGATAAATAATTATCATTTTAGTATCAACTGTGCATCTAGATCTGTACTAGTTGAACATAAAATTCATAACTCATGTTTTAGATGTCGATTTTGTATGATCATGGTCTTATCGTTTTTACAAGACATATATCTACAAATTATATGTTAAACATGTTGACTGAGTTGGCTTGGAGGATTGTAAAAAGATCTAAAATTGGACAAAAGGTGGCAAATGTTAAGATTCTAGTGATATGATCACCTATTCTCAAATTTTTACACTTTAATATGAACGTGATTTCATAATATATATTATTATAATATGATAAACATGTTTTGATATTAATATCATAAAATTATCATAAAAAAATTACCTCAACTAAGGCTTGAACAAAATTAATGAAACATTGTGTTATCTTCTGTGTTTTGTGCTGAATTTCTATGTTGTATGTTTAGTTGAATATTTGGCTAATAATTAGATCACATAAAAATATATAAAAATTAATTAATAAATTATTAGTTGTTTTATACAACCTTGAAAATTTGAGAGTTAAATAAAATTCATTTAAATGGTTAATGAGATCATAGTTTTGGAATACGCATGAACTCAGTGATAATCCTCTTTCTATGATTTAAATTGAATAATATGTAGAAAATATATTATAGGTGAAAACATTATATAATAAATTACAAAGTTTAAAAAATATTATAATATTGTCTATGTAAATTTTTGGAGCAATTAAGTGTGTATATAATTCAGTATAATTTTCTAATTCTACCCTAGTAGATAAATTACAGAAATCACTTAATTAGAAATCAATATTAGATAGATTACCTAGGCTTAACTATAAGGAAATTCGACCTGAAATATTAATGGACTAATATTCTAAGTGTTATAAAAATATTCTAATTTACCCAAAACAAATTGGACTTTGAAGGCCCATGGACCGAAATTTTGAAGTTTGTTGTGCAGTGACTGAGTACTGTTCACAGCACGTTAATCCGAACTTAATTAACCTCAATCAATATGATAATTTATATATTATAATTTATTAATATTTATGAAAGACTCTTAGGGTGTCTAGAACAAGGGATTTAAATTTTAACTTAATCAGACACCATTTGGTCTATCCGAAAAATCATCCAAATAAGTCCAACAATAAAAACCTTAAGTACTAAATCATGCACTAAATAGAATTATAACCCCAAACCATAAATTAAACTATCTAATGAAATTTAATCTATCACTAATAAAAATATATATTGTACATGTGTAGAGGTTTTGCCTCATTTTGTGTGCTAGTGAAATCCGATTATGATTCGGATTCTATCTCCTATTAGGTTACGCAGGTTGTAGGACGCAGGGCTTCACTCATCAAAATTAGTTTTCTATCTCATTCTTGGTATATCAGTCAACCAATTAAACCTTCCAGGTCCATATAATTATATGAAATGTTGTATTTTCCCTTTTTGGCAGCCCTGGTCGGCCTGAGCCCAGATTCGACCACCATGCACTGAGTGCAACCGGGGTCAAGGAATTGACTCAGTCTGACACGGGGCTGCACCTTTAAAATTTCTTGAAAAATTAATTCATGCCCCCATGCCGAAAGGGGTGACAAGGCGCAATGGCGCAAGACAACTTATTATGCACTCGTGATACCGAGAGGGTGAGTCAACGGCAAATATCGGTAACTACAGGCCGTGGGCCACGTAGCGTGTGTGCGCATGCATGGGATGGTAACCGGATGGGGTGGCCACTCCTCTCAGCATAATAAGAGCTCGACATAGGCTCATAATCACTAAAAGACTTGCGAATCATTAATGGGGAATATATTGACTTGTTTAATGTAATTATACGGCTTAGTGGTTTTATCACTAACGCGGAATTACCTCCGCAAGGTGAACAACTTCGGACTGATGATTAAGAGTGAGGCGGACAGTTTTCTTACCAAATTAGGTTTGGTAAATTGATAAATAAATTGGACTTCCTCTATATATTATTTGAGTTAAGTGTGGCTACGGGAAGCGGTCAGAGGCTGTGGGACTATGCATTTGCATAGTTAGTTTATTTTTTGTTCACGTTGCATGTTATCTTTAATATAGCATGATGTATTTTTTTAATAAATTTCTAAAATTATTTGCCGTATTATAATTCAAGTTCTTGCATGTTATGTTTATTTAACATTTTAAGTAACACCCGGCTCGGTTAGGGCGGGTCGTTACATGTTTATACTGTGATTTGAGTTTGCTTGTTTATGATCTGTGTTTGTGTACCTACTTGAGCCTCTAAAAGATTTTTATAAAATCTATAAAAATTATTAAGGACCCAATAATTGTATATTGTCATAATGTAAAATTTTTGTAAAGACTCAAAAAATAATAATATATTCGACACGGTAAGATCAGACGTTGGAGAATTATTATTACCATTTATATTATAATCTCTACCCGGCCAATTATTATTTCACCCGGTTAAGTGAAAGGTATTCTTTACCCGGTTAATTATTATTTAACCGGTTAAGTGAAACATATCATTTACCTGGTTACCCGGTTAAGTGAAATACGGGAGAAGGGTGTTTTCACGTACCCTAGCTGTCATTTCATTATATAAGGGGTAAGGGGGGGCGTCATTCTGATTTCTCCTTCTGATTGACACCGGCTTCCTCCTTGCTTGGGTATTTTTCCTGTTTTCTTCTTCTTCTTAATTTTCATGCATGCATATGTTGAATTAATAATAAACTTGATAATCATGGAATTAAAGTCTCAAATCAACAAAAAGGAAAAGAACTAAACTAGAAATAAAACTAGAAGCTGTCCAAGACGATGAGCATGAGTTTTGGGCAAGGTGGGCGCTCGTAGGTAAGGATTTTCAAGACAGCCCTCACACCCTTCGACGGCCCTCAAGCTGTTTAGTTGAGAGGACGGCTCGCCGTGCCCCTGGTTTCTGGTGGGTGGTGGAATTGCAGCTGTTATTGGGTGGAGTTGCAAGGGTGGTGAAAATAGAGCTCAAAACAGAGGACGGCGGTGGGTGAGGAAATCTGGCAGTCTGGGGTGGCAATTGGGTTGCAATCTGTCGGGAATGGTCTTTGATTGGTCGAAGGTGCCGAGATGACCACCCAATTGTGGCGGCGAAGCTCGTTGGCGGCAGAATCGACGACGCCAGCACGTCGCTAGGTGCAGTAGAATACCAGCGTCACAACCACTGGAAGATGGCCAGGGTTGGTCGGGGTGACACGGCGACGACACGACAGAGTTGGGCGGCAACGATTAACGGTGGCGATGGCGAAGTGGGCGGCTACTGTTTGGAGAAGAGCGTGGGGAAGAAGAAGATGGTAGTTCTATAAATTATGCTTGACTAGATACAGTTCGAGTTAAAAATAATACCAACTCGTAATAAATCTTTAAAAATAATTATTCTAATGGGTTATAGGTTAAAGAGGTTAAACTAATAAATTATTATACGAAATCGCCATAAATAATAAAAATATGGTCATGATAAACGGTTGACAATTAATCGGCTTATTACAAGCGATTAAATTAAATCGGATGGTTGTAAATGATTAATAAAATAAAGATCCCACCTTTACCATATTAAATTTGATATTGGGTAAATAAAGTAATTATTTTAATAACAAGTTAGCAAAGTAGAAAATGGGTTAATAAATTATAATTGTGTAAAGATCAGTAAACAGAATAATGAAATAAAGAAAGTTCGAACCTTTATTGAATTAAAGAATCATTGTAATAGTAATATCCTTAAATTAGAATAATACAAATCAGTTAAAGAATATATTAAGAATAGTAATTAAATATTTGTTTATAAATTGATAATTATTTTATTAATTGTCAAGTGAGAATTATGATTCAGATAATTAATTTAAATGTTAAGTAGAACTTAAATGATTAAGTCAATTGAATAATTAATTATCTCACTAGATTTGTTGAATATGACATGTTTTATATTGTCAAAATTTAATCATGATAGATATATTAGTCATGTAGTTGCATGCATTTATACTCAAATAAAATTATACTTATGTATAATTTTATGTTCTCGTTCAGATTAGGATCGTTGGTCGCAGTTGCGGGTTTACGTACGAGCTAATCAGGTCCGTATAATCATTTAAAATGTTTTATTTTCCCTTGTGGGCAGTCTGGTCAGCCTGAGCCCAGATTCAACCACCATGCATCGAGTGCAACCGGGGTCGAGGAATTAACTCAGTCCAACACGAGGCCTCACCCTTTATAATCTCTGAATGGACATGTCAGAATAGACGTGACAGCCCATAAGCTCTAAATGGTCATGTCAGAATGGACCTAACGGGCCATAATCTCACAATGGACATGTCAAAGTGAACCTGACAGCCCAATAATGTCAGAATAGATCTGACAGCTGGACATGTCAGAATGGACCTGACAGGCCATAATCTCATAATAGACATGTCAGAATGGACCTGACAGCTCAATAATGTCAGAATGGACTTGACAGCTGGATATGTTAGAATGGACCTGACAGGCCATAATCTCATAATGGACATGTCAGAATGGACCTGATAGCCCAATAATGTCAAAATGGACCTGACAGCTGGACATGTCAGAATGGACCTGATAGCTGGACATGTCAGAATGGACTCGACAGCTAGTAACGAACATGTTAGAATGGACCTGACAGCCCAATAATGCAAAATGGACCTAACAGCTGGACATGTCAAAATGGACCCGACAGCCAATAATGGACATGTTAGAATGGACCTGACAGCGAGTAACAGACATGTCAGAATGAACCTGACAACTAATAATGGACATGTCAGAATGGATCTGACAGCTAGTAAGAGACATGTCAGAATGGACCTGATAGTCAGTAACTGACATGTCAGAATAGACCTGATAGCCAATAACAGACATGTCAGAATTGACCTAACAGCCCATAATCTTAGACTGAACTAAAAGATATTGATGGGGTTTTTATTGACTTATTTTATTTAATTATACGGCTTAGTGTTTTAATCACTAACGTGGAATTGCCTCCGCAGGTTAGTAGTGTTTGAGTGAAGAATAAAAGACTACTGAGCGGTTCTTCCATCGACTCAGGTTTGGTGAACGGATAATAAGTGGATTTCCTATTTATTTTCTTGTGTTATAAATGTGGCTATGGGAAACAGTCCAAGACTGTGGGATGGTTATTTTATATATTGGTGTATGAAACATGAGTTATTTTGATAAGTTATAAATTGTAGATTTATTTGTTCATTTACCATTTTAAGTAACACCCGGTCTGGCTAGGGCTGGTCGTTACAGGGCTGGTTAGTTATATTTTTGGGTAACACCCGAGCCGTTTAGTCCCACGATATTACATTTTTGGCTGGGTTGTTACAATTTTGGTTTAGTTTAAATTTATTTAGGTGGTTAGCTCAGATTTTGGGAGTGTATAGGAATGCAAGGTGTAACCCTAATTCCTTAGCTCCGGTTGTAAAATCCATCAAGTTTAGTGCAGACTGTGAAATTTTTTGAAATTTCCCAGACCTTAGTTTGTATCCCAATAGAGTCTGCACGAAATTTGAGACCTTTTGGACCGGTAGGTGATTTGTTATAAGTTTTCTAAACCACCTAGGTCCAGTTAGCTTCAAAAATTCCTTGTCAATGCCTTCTCTTCCCAAGCCCACTCATGCCCAATTACATAGGAATGGGACCTGAAATTTTACTAGACTGAAGACCAAGGTGTTCTATACTAGTGACCTCTAACATAGGCCCATTTTGAGTTCTTAAGCAAATGAACTAGCCTTAGGAAAATTGGTGCACAGCTAAGGAACAATGTATGTAGCGCATTAACCCGACCTTGTTGGGTTTTTTTTACCATGTTGGTAATTTTTGCATCACACCCCTTAGAGTGTCTGGGCCCATTGGCCCAAATTTCAGCTCATTTGGACACCTTTTGGTACATCCAAAAAATTGTCTGGTTAAGTCCATTTAATTAAATCTCAAGTTTGGAGTTTTTTACTAAGTATACTTGAAACCCTAAACCTTAATTAAGTTTATCTAATGAGATTTAATACTTCATTAAGCAAGATAATTAAGCTATGTGAGTTTTCTAAGTCATACTTGTGTGGAGGTTTTGTGTAACACCCCGATTTCAGTTCACTTAAGAACCGAATAAGAAATGTTACGATCGAGTCGAGACATGTTTAATATTATCAGTCAGTGAGACTCGATCCATAAAATAGATCGAAGTAACCCTCTTGGTGTCATGAGAATGGAAGACATTGTTAATTATTTATAAAAACACACAACAAATATGAATAAATGTAAGAAAGTAAATACTGCGTTGAGCTCAAGTGTGTGTAGCATTTATCTGTCCTCCCACCAGAGTCGACTCAAGATATGAGGCATGAACACATCGAGCATGAGATAGTTGCCTATGACCACAAATTTAGATGGTTGATCGGATTTCACTCGATCAACCAATGCCAGATTAATTATGGCTATAGAGAAC
>JAVDBV010073795.1:0-14511 GCA_032619315.1 Piper longum
CATCACCTTAACCCTGCCCGGGGCCCTGGACCGCTGCCGCTCTGGAAGCACGTCCTCCATGTACAGCGGATCGAACCTCCGGTTCTCCTCCACCCGCAGTATCCCCACCGGCGGCGCAAAGGAGAAGGCTAGCAGGTGCAGCAGCCACACGCATTTGGCCGCCACGAAGAACGACTGCAGCAGCTGCTCCGGCCACGGCCGCGACCAGTCCAGCGTCGCCAGGATCGACGCCATTTTCTGGTCGCAGTACCGGCTGAACTCCTCGCTGTAGTACTTGGTCCCCTTCCGAAGCACCTCGCTCCAGCTCAGATGCCGGAGCGCGCCGAAAGATTGCAGCTTTGCCCGCCGGTCGTGCTGCAGGTCGAGAAGCTTGGCGGCACCGTTGGGCTGGAACACCGTGTTCTCGAAGTCCTGGTGGAGGCAGCGGTTCACGACCGCCTCCATGTGGTAGAGCACGTCCTTGGAGTACTTGGACGCCGTAGTCAGGTTGTGTAGCTGGAGCAGCCGGTTGAGCTTCTCCATCAACTGCTCGTCGCCGTCGTCGATCTGCCCCACCAGCGCCTTGCAGAACTGCTTCACAGAAGCTCTCGTCTCCGACGCCATCTGCGCGAACGCCTCCGACAGCGCATCCTGCGTCACCGCCATATTGGCCGACGCCGGCGCCGACGGTGGGAGAGCGGCGGCGCGTTTGGGAGGCAGGGGAGGCTCCGGTTTCCCCTGCATGGCGGCCTGCCGGAGGGCCTTGCGGAGCTCGTCGCAGTACTTCTCGAGGGAGAGCAGCCGCTGCTGGAGCTCGCCCAGGGAGGATCTCATCTCGGCCACCTCCGCCAGCGCCACCTCTCGGCCCTCGTTGGCCTGCTGCAGCTCCTTCCTCAACGTCTCCACGTTCGTCGCCCCGCCGGAGACGTGGGAGCTGGCCGCCTCCTCCAACCCGTCGGCCGCGCAGCTCGGGGACGCTTCGCAGTTCGCCGCCGCCGCCTTGGGCTGCTTCTTCTTCGTCCCCCTCGGAAACAGCCATGAAAAGATTGGACCTTTACCGCCGCCCCCACTGCTGGGCTTCTGCTGTAGCTGGGGAGAAAGAGCAGCCAGCTGGTTGCCTTCACTGCTCTCGCCTCTCTCGCGGTTGATGGTAGCCGGCCGGCAGGTGTTGCAGGTGGTCACCGGCCGGATCTCCGATCTGAGAATTTCGTCGCCAGGTGAGAGGTGGTTGAAGCACGGATTGTCCGGCAGCCCGCTGTCTTGAGCTTCGAGCACCGCCGACGACACCCCGCCGTCGTCGTCCTCTCCCGAAACCGGCTCTTTCCTCACCGACAGCGAGCTCCTCCGACAGTCATCTTTTTCGCTCCCTAGTTCCTTCTCTCCTCCACTCCCATCCCAGACACTCGAAAACCGCCGGTTCACTGCACGATGGTACCCTGCTACCACCGGTAGCTCCTCATCATAGCTCTGCAAAATCCAACCACCAAACCGTCAAAATCCAACGCACATCAGATCATAAATAAAGCTCACTCGCAATAACCACAACACACACCGGGGTGAAAACGGGGTAATCTTGAGCAGTGAAGAGATGGGAAGCTCGGGCAAGAGAAGGGGAAGGGGAGGCGGGGAGGCGGAGATTGGCAGGGCTGGATCCCTGGACGAGTGCGGCATGGATGGCTCTGAGCTCCACCGCCTTGGCCATGGCAGCATGGATGTCCTGCCTGCGAATCTCGTGGTGCACCAATTGATGAGAAGAAGCCATAAACAATAATAACACTGGTGCAGCTGCTTGCTAGCGTGAGCTCAATTTAGCAGACAAAGAGGAAGAAGAAAGAGAGGCAACGGACATGGTAGGGGATAGGAAAGATTGGATGTGTGGAGACGGAGACCACAGAAAGAAAGAGAGGAGGAGGACAAAGTAGTAAGAGAGGAAAGGACGAGAAGAATGCAGACAGAAGCAGAGCATGGCCAACTCTCCCTCTTCTCATCGTTTTTTCTTTTTATTGTGTGTTTCGTTTTGTGGTTACTGAGGTTGTGTGTGTGTGTGTGTGTGAAAATAGAGTGCATGTGGTCATGCAGTCCCCTACCGTAATAAGCTCCATTTACAGGAATTTACGCAAAATAGGAGGCTCATAAGTATGTATATATATATATACATATTATAATTAGAGCATTATAAGAGTTTTTAAAAATCATTAGTCAAATAAAAATAACCATGCATGACAAGTCGCATTAGGGTCCAGCCCACCAGTGCCGTTAGGTTCCGGTCAGCCACATGGCTTAGGTGGGTCAGATCTGGGTGCCCCTCTCAATAATTATATCTAACCTCGATATTTCGTTGGTTGAAGTGTGACAGGAACCAGCCGGGCAGAGAGTAACAAAATTAAAAACTTCGATGTAAAGAAGATAAAAATTACTTATTTTATTTTAATACAAAAAACACTTGATTAATTTTATATGCTCTCTGTTATACAATGACCATGACATCTCACGTCACCGCACAGGGAACATTAAAAAAATGACGTTCCTGCCGAAAGAAAGACCCTTTCTGCTAACAAAATAGTCCCCTCGGCATTAGTGTGTGAGTGAATGGAATGAAAAATAAAAGTAGTGATGGGGAGTGAAAATTATTTTATTCCTCGTCACCCACTTGCATCATTAACGACCGAGCTGGTTTGGCCGGCTCTTTCTGGCGCACTAGTACCTGCGCTATCAAGGGACACCAGATCAGTTTGGCGCAGTTGTCCCGCGACACTGCCACCCTTCTAAAGGTACCACTTCTTTTCTTGCATTCTGAAAGTTGGTGGCTGCCAGGATAAAGGTTTTACTGTGGGGAGTTGCATATAGTTTTTTGGTAATTCTATTCCCGGTAGCAGACACGAGAAGGTTTAGAATATATAGGTTTAAAAGAAAAAGGTTTGGGATAAAATGCATGGATATTAGAGCTGTAATCTTACACCACGCTCGACTAATTAACACACATTTTTCTCTTTTCTTTAGGACCAAGAGAAGTAAGACTTTCTATTCCTTCCTTTATTGAGATTAGGCCGATGAATGCTCTTTAGTGTTCTATCTGTAGATAATAATATATAAGTAAATATCCTCGGAAGTAAGCAAGTTATATATATATATATATATATTAATTCAGTTTGTATTAGAGAAATAGACTTAAATAATATTCCAAAGGTCAATTAATGGATAGGCGTGTCCTGTCTTTCTTTCCCATAGGGTTCATTTTTATGTCTTCTCAATTCAGTACAAAATGGCTGGCAGTTGTGAATTGTGATGATGTGCACATATATATTCGGCATGTATATAATATACGTACACTCGTGACGTTGAGCAAGTTTTATTCGTTTTGTTTGTGTTGGGCCATTGTGGTTTTTGAATCGTTATTTTTTTAGGTGACCATCAACAAAATGAAGAAAAAATATTACTCATGATGGGACGAATCATGATTAATAATGAAAACTGTGAAGGTACATATATAAAATGCTGTTATTTTTTTATTTATAAGGCCCAGGTGTTTTTTTTTCTCAACATGGTTAACAAAATTTTTCCTCTGTTGCAATGCCTGTGATATATAAACCATATGAACATCATGCAAGAGCTTAAAAAGGTCCTTCCATTATTATTTAAGCAACATGATCATCGATCATGGTAAGGTTTTTCCTCCTATTCCTTAATTAGGGAAGGATAATCCACTTTTGAAGGCCAAAAAATTATTCCTTCCATGAAGTCTTCTTTCTGGTGACACTTTTGATGGTTTTGCTAATTATTTACATCTGTACATTCGCTTATGGCAAATCCGAACTTACCTTTGCTGAGCTTAATACAGCAAAGGGTGCAACTTTTATAAGTATTCATTAAGGAGTTACATGAGAATTTGAATCAGACAAGTCAAATATATCGTAAAAAAAACGGTTGCTTAATGCCTCATTTCAATCATCGATTAATTATTCGTGCATTCTTATAATGATCAGAAAAAGACTTCGATCAGTCTACGAAACGTACATCAGAATCTGATCACCAACAACTTCTATCAACTAGCTCCCAGAGGCTTGGAGAGACCAACCCTACCATGTTATCATATTCGCATAACAGTAATGTAAGTACATCAACATCTGCCAAACGAACTAGCTCCAACATTCGTGGAGAGACCAAGATCAAGATCGACCCATACGAACACATACAGCTTGATTGACGTACTTTAGACGTATGATCATCAACATCTTTCAATTATCATGGACGCAGTCGATTGCGGTTGAAGTTGGATGTGCGATTGAAGTACTTCTGAGCATGGCTGGCAATTTGAGCGGCGGTTCTCGTCGTAACAAGCTCGGCTGCAATCTCCTTCCACTTGCCCTTTCCATGATTTTTCAATCCGTTCTCGAATAGACGATGATCCTCCAGCTCCATCGCCTTCCTACAATATTACCCAGTACTGATCAACGTTAATCCATCCAAATACGACGAGCTTACAAGAATATATGTATTACCAGAAAGAAGCATCGTTAAAAACTCAATCAATGATCTTACTTTTGATCTTTATCTTTGGTTTATTTATGTTCTCGCCCATGAGTAGAATATACCCCTTCGGAGGTTTAGAAGTCTGCGCGGCCGGCGGCTCTGCACTCTTGATGTTGCGGTGCAAGCGATTCGCCGCATAACTGGCAACTTCAACGGCCGTTCTCGTCAAAACAACGTCATTTGCAGTCTTCTTCCACTTGCCCTTTCCATACTTTTCGATACCTTGATGAACAGTTCCGACCACTTCCCGCCTGCACCAAAATACTATTCATGACCACACATTCCGTTAATACTCCCTAGAATCCATCAAAAACGAAGGCCAGACGTTCCAAACATACACATACATCACATGCTTGCGGAAAGAATTTAAAATGTTACAAGATCAGATGAACAATTAAATCACTCACTTCGTATTTGTATTGGCCACATTTGCCGCGTTGGTGTTGGCGCTGCGGCTACTGTTCCTCGTCGCCAACTGCCAAATGAGTCTGCTTGCAGGCAACAGTCACCACATGACAACCCCACCAGTAAATCAACATTATTAGGTGCTCGACTAAAGCTGATTCCAAACACAAGGAGAAAGAAATTGATACAAGATAATGTTAATATATGTAATTGTATTAATTATACGTAGTTCATTATCACACTTGAAATACTAAAGAAATTTTGAAATATTAACAAAGGTAATTGTTGGTTATTCTATGGAGGATGAAAGGTCTCAAAACTTCTCTATAAATTGAGCTGCATTTGCCTCATTCCAGAGGGAAGAAAAAAAGAAGAAAATACAAGCAAAAGAAAGATAGAGAGAGATAAAGATAAAAAAAAGAGAAATAATTTACAAGTTTAATCTTATACGGAGTATTGGGAGAGAGTAAAATCTTATAATTTTAATAGTACAGAGTATGTGAATTATCTTCTTGTACATCTTTATATATTTTGTGAATTATCTTATTGTACATCTTTATATATTTGATGACTATAGTCTTTAATTAAAGTAGTGAATTATTCGTTGTTGGCTAATGGTTTTTGACTCTCGATTGAATAAGAGTTTTCCACGTTTACTCTATTCTATTTTTTAGGCATATTTTTTTCATATCTTGTATTCGTTATTGTTGGATCTCTAATTTTAAGAATTTTTCTTAACAGATAATACAATTAAAGAACCTACCTCGTGATCGCAGTCGAGTGGAAATTGAAGTATCGACATTTGCCTTGGAATATTGGTCCTGCCGGCGCTCGTCATCGTCGACATTGCCTGCAGCTTCAATCCCAACGTATGCCAAAGAGAAGCAACTCGCCGGTGTCAGTATCTCTTCAACTATCTGACCTCGTAAGATATGATAAGAAAGTTGAAGAGTTTCCGCTGATAGTTGTGGAAGAAGAATGTGCGGGTGCGGTTTGTTTATATAGACGCACGTTTCTTTCGAACGATTGGTATTCACCTCGTGGCATATCAGGTGCCCCCAAATATTAACCACGAACAACAAACTTACCTAACAGAGCAAACCCGTCGTCGGCTATTGATTTTTGCTACAGAAAATTTGCAACGGTAGCCACACGATTAGTCCATATCTCCGTAATCAACTATTTTAATATATAATTATACACTAATTATAATGATTTGGACAGATTAAATGACTTTACAGTGAATTTGTTGTAGCACTTAGCTCTAATCTTTATTACTCTGCTCAGACGGGCACGAATACATGATGCTGCAGATTATACACCTGATCACACTAATGGTGGAAGAAGATTAACTTGCGAGTGGGCGTTGTTTATATGGATGCAGATCGGCGTTGTTGTCATTAAACAAGATTCAAGAAACGGTAAGCCTAATCATGAGTACGACCGCTGGCATGCATGCAAATTGGGGAAATAATATTATGTATTGCATCAATTCAAGAATTCATTGGGGACGAGTTCAAAATCGTACGTGCATATGGAAAGACCGTGCCCAATTTTTTAGGCTTTTAATTGAGCGAGTCAGCTCGTGAGTATTTAGCGTTTAGTTCGGTTCGACTCAATTCGAAACTCGATATCTTAATACTCGAACTCAAATCTTACGAGCCGAGCTTAAACAATGCCGTGTTCGATTTAACTCAACTCGGTTATAACTCGAACTTGACTCGTACCTCAACTGGATATTCATACACTTCTCAAATCAAAACTCACGAGAGCACTAGTCATTGCAGCTAATACAGCCCAAGATACTAAGGTCAGATTTTATCCCTCATCACCACCATTTACAATATTATCTACTGAACAACATAAATCTTAAAGCTTCCATCCTGCCTTCTTCTAACAAGGTTTTTAAGAGAAACTAAGTGATAGCTAAAAAATGAGATGGGCAGAGAAAGAGGTTGCAGAGAAAAAAAAAACAAGAGCAGTTAAATATGGTACTTGCTGTGGCATTAACAAGTATAGCAGCATGCGGATTTTTTGGAATAGGAAAGCGTGTTACGTCAGTAAGCGACAGTATAGACTGCATTCTTTCTTTGACTTCCTCAAGGGTCATTGCAACCTTTTCTGCAGCATCTGCTCTCAAAGCATCCCAAGCAGTTCCATGCTTCAAGCTACTGCTGCTGAACGACGAGCAAGAAATGGCAGCGTAGCAACAGAAGTTGGATGCAATGAGCCAACCATAGCAGCATGGACACCACCTAACCAAACACAAGAAGCAAGGATTACCAGAAGCTTACTTCAATCGCTATGAGTAACAAATCTTAATGAGAATATTTGTCAACATCATCATCCACCTAACCCAAATACTTGGAGTCGAGCACATGGATTTTTCCCTCTTAAAACTACATGATGGCTTAAATCCCAAATGTCTATATCCTATCTTGCCACCTATATGCACAATCTTCTTTGTGGCTTTCATCTATCATTTTTAATCCATTTCACCTGACATCATTCCTCAATAGCCATATTTATGTATGTTCAATAGGGAGATCAATCAACAGAATCCAATAGTATAACAAAAAAACACACATAAAGAAGTGAAGCTATATCATCCTAGAAATTTGAGGGCCCTGACGGTCATCTAGTTAACTTAAAATAACACTCACTCATTCAATGCTATGAAATTTTCTTCGCAACTATTAAAATCTTTTCATGTATCTTTTTATCAATAAATCAAAGAAAAAAACAGATAAATTTCCTTAACAATTATCCTCGTTTTCTCAGCTTTTGACCACTAAGACAGTACCTTCTACATTTAACAAACTTACTGCAACTCAATATTTACTAACTCGGTCATTCAAGGATAATCAGGATAATTATTGCAATAAAAGTATCCAACAAAATATCGGCATCATACCATACTAAGTCCACACACTCCTGTCTTGCCAAAACCAGCCTCAGCTTCCAACCAGTACAACAGACTTTGGGCTTCCACAATTGTAGCCTTTCCTAATAGCAATAAGTCACAAACACAAAAGTTTAGCACCAGGCTGCAATTTAGGGCGCCTTTGCCCGTAAAAAGGACTGTAATGTATACAGCTCGACATAAATATGATCTATATCTGCTGAAAATCTAGTTCAAATCTGGAAAATTGAATTATTTAATTTAGTCAACTTTACAAGTAATTTATAGATTACCTTTTGAGCACCATTGTAGCTATGTTTTCCTTCAAAAGTGACCAAGACACAATCTTCTTTTAAAGGTATGATCCCCAGTACCTGAATGCTGAATCCTACATTCAGATAGACTTCCACAAGTTTTACAAAACTATCATGACTGAAAAACTATGTTTTACTGTCAAATAACAAACTGGGCAGGAAGATAAACTGCTGAGACATTAGTGCATAATGAATAAAAACATAAATCAATACGATTTGGTCTAAGATTCTTTTGTTTCACTTACACATTAATTCCTAACAATTTCAGTTCCATTGCTGGGTGATGATAACTTTACTAGCAATGTGATGGCATCCATCCAACACCAATTATTAGAAAATAGGTGGTCGAAGAATGCTGACAGAGTATGGCCATTATAAATTTCCTTAAGAGCACAATAACAATCTTCAACCTAAGTTGCATTTTTAAAGGTTACCAGGAAACAATATATGCACAACAAAAAATGTTGCACATCATCAGGATTAGATTGTGATGCTTTAATCAAAAAATTCTATGGTAAATTTATTATCTTAAACCAAAATTTTTTCTCCTGTTTGGTAAAGACACATTTTATTATCTTAAACCACCTAACCCTAAGAGCTCAAGCTCTTAAGAAGGGAAGTTATTTAGAATTTACTTCAACACATCTCCATAGGCAAACGTTCACGGGTCAACAAATGCGAACCATCCAACTCATAGGGCAAATATTCCTCCAAATAAATTTGTTAGATAATTAATCACTTTCCCTCAAAACTTAAGTTCTTTGATAATGGATATCTGTCAACATTAAATTTACTTTAACAGCTGGACATGGTAAGCACATAGCACACTAGAGCAAAACTAGAGCAATCAGATATATAAAACAAAACTCATTGTTGGAGCAATATAAAATTAACAGATCAGATTGTTCATAAAACTTCAAATGATTTGTGAAACAAAATCCAGTAACAGATTCGGGCTTCTAGCTATAAAGAAACAGCAATTTGCCGAATCAAAAGAGATTTGATCAAAGGTTGGGGGAAACAAACTTGGGAGCAAGGAATGCGACCTGGCATTTCTGCTCTCCGGCGGCAACGCCTACGTGAGCTGCTCATCACACGGCGTCCTGAAAACGCCCTCCCTCAAGCAAGCGCTTTTGGCCTCCCACACGGTGCGCCACAACGGCTGCACCAGCCCCGGCGGCGGCCAGCTCAGCCGGGCGGCATCGGGGAAGAGCTGCCGGAACATGGCCACGAGCAGATCCAGCTGCGGCCCTCCCCATCCCCTGGAGAAGAAGGGCGTGCTTATCTTCGTCCTATGCATGCACGCACCATAGATATGGTCCAGCACAAAGTGCAGCATCCCCAAATTCACCATCACCATCTCCCAGTATCAAACAAAAAACAACAACAGAGTCGCAATGCAACTAGAAAGGAAGAAGCGAAACTCCAAAAAATAGAATTTTTTCAATCGGAACTTGCAGAAATTTCACCAAGAAACAAGCGAAAAAAATTGGGTATCAGAATGCATATGGGAGGGCAACCGCATTCCCCTGATGATTTCTTGTTGCAGAAAGATTAGAAAACGGCATCCTTAGTATCGGAATTTGCAAAAATTTCCCCAAAAAATAAGCAAAAACCGTGAATCTGAGTGCACCTGGATAGTCAAATTTCACCAACAAACAAGCAAAACCCACAAATCTCTTCCCACCAACCACCGACTCCCCTGAGCTAAAGATCAAATCTTTCTGATCAGAACCAATGCATTGAAACAAGAACAATAGATTGGGATAGATTTGGGATGAAAAAAACGGATATGAAATTCGCTACAAGGAAGATGATGGACGAAGTTGGTAAGCAAAAACCGATCGCTACAAGTAGTGTTATAAAAATAAAAAAATACAATAAAATAAAATAAAATAAAATATTTAAAAGTTTAGAGGGTAAGATAATAAGATGAAAATAATATATTCTATTTCTAGTGTCCATGCACCTCCTAAAAAATTTTAATTTTTTTTATTTTTATAAAAAAATATTTTGCAAAAATTTTAAATAAATTATTTTACCTGAAATTGGAATTTTCGTAAAATCAAAGCACACAAAAAAAAATTCCTTCAAATTTTATATTTCATTGTAGAATTTCAAGAAAACCAAATAAATCTTAACATAATCAAATAAAAACTAAAAAATATAACAAAATCAATTAATTCGGTTTAGTTTTGAATTAATTTAGTTCCGCTTCTAGTAAAGCTGTAAATAAATTGAAATACATATCATTTGCGGCACAAAAAGGATTTTTTTTTCCTGCTCTTTTTTTGGCATGTATTTATTTTACGAAATTTCCTTTTGTTACATCATTTGTACTTGGTAGGTAAGTGCTATTACATTTAATCTTTGTTCTCAGATTGGAGTCACCACAGAAGGATGCAATTCACTTCTTTCAGTGAATTGTTCTTTAGAAAATCCTGAAACTCAATGTAATTGTAAAAGAGGCAAAGTAAAAGAGAAATGTAGACAGCAAATATCATTCACTAATTGTAACAATTGACAAAAATTCGTCGAGACAAAAACCTCAAAATTCATCCATATCATTAGATACAAGCTCCAATAATTAACCCATAAAATTGCTACGTAAGAAATTAGAAGAAAATAGTTCCCAATGTGATTATCAGATGTACAAAAGTCAAATTGAAAAAGAAAAATCCAACAAAAGAAGGAGCCATTGACATAGTGAAGTAGCCACAACTGATGAGTAGCAAAAAATGCTTTTGCCAAAATCCACCTTGACTTCTACTTCTGTGGGAGCCTTTTTGATCATCTTCAAATCCATTGTCCCACACTTCTAACTTCAAAACTGCGATGTGAAACTTGAGGTTTCGCTTACCGCATGGACATGAGCTGGCTTGTTGCCGGCCACTTTGCACGTTTTACTGTATCCTTCATCCTCATCAACTTCTTCTGCACAGCCTTTTCCATTTCCTCCAATTCCATGAGCTTCTGATCAAAGACATCTTTGTTCCGGCCAGCTCCTTCTCCATATTCTTCTGCAATTTGAAGAGCTTCGCTGGTAATGGGAGTTGCATCCGATTCAATTGGGTGTAGAGATTGTTCACAAGGCTTTCCGCACGTCAATGGGCTGGTGAGTGGTGTACGTGCCGGTGGAGAGTTTTGAGATTCCTGCTTTCTTCTCTCAAGTTCTGATGCTGCTCTCAATCGAATGTCTTTTCTTTCAATTGCCTGCAAAGTTGAAATTGTTTTTTTTTTTTTGACAGATCAGAATAATATACATCAGACATTGAGGGTAGTACATTCAAATAAAATTGAGAAGAGTCATGGGACTAACCCAAATGAAATTGTACTAGTACAAAAAATCAACAGAAGCAAACCGAACAAACTACAAATCATCAAAAAGTCAAGAGAAGGAAGATAACCAGGATTATATGAGTGGTACCCCGGAGCGGGGTACGAGGGTACCACGACGGCAGCGGGCTCTTACTCGGACGCGACCGACGCTGCCTCGAGCTCAAGCCGCCATGGCCAGACAGCCGTTGCTCCCTCCTCTCCGACCGCCGCACCAATGCCTGATTCATAGTGGCTGTTCTCTCTCCCTGCGGCATCCCCACCACCCCCCGTCCCGGGAGCCGGTCTCGAGCCTCCGGCATCGCCCTTTGCATGGACGTGAGAACCCCTTTTGATGGCTGCTTTGCCTTTGCAACCTTTTCTTTCGTGCCGGCAGTGGGAGTTGAATCCAGTACAACGCTAGAGCGAATGGGAGAAGCCAGAGCAGGGAGTGTCGCTTGCTTAGAAGGCTTTTCACACGTCAATGGGCTGATGAACGGTACAGGTGCTAGTCGGGATCTTTGCTTTTTCCGCCTACTTTCTGATTCAGCTTTCAACCGAACGCTGCTTCTCTCAATTGCCTGCAAAGTAAGAAAATGGACAAATTGACAAGTACATCAATTAAGAACTCCAATGCCTCAGGAGCAGTGCTTGAGGGTACCACTTTCAACCAAAAATATTGACGAGGACAAGCACAATGAAAAATGTAATAAAACCAAACATTATAGCTTCATCATATGCAGAGAAGCAGCTCTGCTTATCCTAAATGAAATGTCTACATTTCATGCAAAAATATCCACCAGGTGGATTGATTGCATATATCATACATCAATCATAGTGTAGAATTTTAAGGCATCAAGCAAGGATAATAAATACACATTAGACTAAAGTTTTACAGACCAATTGCTGGTATGAATAAAGTGAGAAGAGAAGGAAACGAGGGCATAATTATGATTTTGCATGTTTAAATGTAACGGGCCGGCAGGAACTAACAAAGCATGGGCTTTGAGCAGGGGATAAAACAGAGCATGGATGTCGGTTGTAAGGCATTGAATTGATGAATGAAAGTTTGTTTTGTTTCTTCTTCTTCCCTTCTCCGACCTTTCAGGAAGAACTAGAGAGAGTAGGATCATCTTCTTGTCCCTCTTCTCTTGATCGATCTCCAGTTGTCCAATTTGCATTCCTTTCGTTGTTTTCATGGCGCCATCCAAGCAATACAGCCGGCCAAGCAAGTGGAAAGATCTCCTCTCCAATGCTGGTGAAGAAGATCATACCAATTGCCCAGAGGAGTTCCAGGTGAATAGACTATATTTCAATTCTCCAATTCTAAATTCACAAGGAGACACCCGATGCAGTTCATTTGAATAACCAAATGAATGAACACTGTTCAGTTTAAAATGCATTAATGTGTTTCACACCCAATTTTTTGAAATCATTCAATAACTACTGCATTCTTTTTGCTAAGACACCATTGGAAAATTCCACTCCATTTCTTCTCAGTATGATTTCACAGTTATCAAAAACCCACTACAAAGAAGAAAAAACTAAACAGATAGTAAGAAGCAAGAAGCACCATCCATATCCAAAGCTCGTTTTAACATCCCCATCAAATCTGACGTCGAATGTAAGAAGAAAGCAGAAATTTTTTTTCCCGCAATGCGCTGACTTTAACAACAATTAAACACTCCGATATCATCATACCAACGAAAAAATCAAATCAAACAAACAAAAGAATCATGAGAAAATATCGAGAAGAGGGAGGGGAGGGGGAAGATTACTCTGACTATAAGATCGACATCCCGGAGCGGGGTAGGCGGGCACCACGACCGCTGCGGGCTCGGGGTCGAGCCGCCATGGCCCTTCCATTGCTCACTCCACTCCGCCCGCTTCAGCAACGCCGGGTTCCGGGTGGCGGATCTCTCTCCGGCGGGCGGCCCGTGCCGGACCCCGTAGCCCAGAGGCAGCTCCACCACCCCACGGCCCGGCAGCCGGTCTCGCGCCTCCGGCATCGCCGTTGGCTCGCCCTTGCTGGAAAGGGGATCGAAGGGGAGATTAAAGGGGGGGGAGTGACGTCAACGGGGGTCTTTCGAAGATTCAAATTTTGGCGCGGGAGCGAAGGGGGGAGGATTCATCCTCGTATATTAATTGAATCGGATTTGTTAAAACTTTTTATTAAAAATTTTGGATCGATTCAAAATCAGTCCACAATCGATTTATAGCTTAAAATGTAAAAAGCTTTGGATCAATTCAAATGTGTATGTTTGTTAGATTAGGAAATTTTAAAAATACTAGGTATGACCCGCATGATGAAGGGGTTATTAATGATTGGTCTTTGTAAATTTATTATCGTATTATTAGTGTTGTAGTAGACATTGAATTTTGAAACACGCATGGCCAGGACAATTGGGGCCTACTCGTCATCAGCCTGGGGCAGTCAGGTTCTAGTTGGCAGCCATGGCTAGGTTAACTTTTTTTTAAATCCCCTCATTGGGGCAGTTGGTAGCCTATTTTAAAAAATTTTGTTTTTTTAATAAGGTGTTTGGACAGATTTATCCGGCCACGTGGATATTTTTAAGTGGATATTTTTTAAAATTTTCTAAAATATGTATATGGATATTTTCTAAGATCTTCGTACTTATCCGCTGATGACATAATGCCTCAAAGAAGAAGTCTCGCTTGTTCCACAACTGCCGGAAGAAGAATTGTCAGAAGAAGAGGTAGACGTTGTTTTACAAATGCCAGAGAAAATTTCTCACCGAAGAATTATCCCAATTCTTTAAAAACCGGGTGCTTCTGCTGGAGAAGGGGGGGAGAAAATTTTTAAGAGAAAAGAAAAGACTTGTGTTTACTATTAGAGAGAAGACGTCAGAGCTATAGAAGAAGGAACAAGGTTTCATCTCCCCCGTCACCCACATGAAGAAAATGATGCAACCATGAAGAAAGGAAGAAAGCTCGTGCCTTTTTGAGTCCATTGTGGAGCCCTACTTCACTAGACGCTGCTGCCGGAGAGTCGAAGTCACTGTAAGATCGTCATCTTTATTTTTTCCTTTGCAGATAAAAATAGGA
>JAVDBV010073823.1:0-11375 GCA_032619315.1 Piper longum
AGGGATTCATAAAATAGGCCTGAAGGCATCGTGAGATGGATTTGAATTTTGAAAACATACTCGAGGGATGTCATCTTCGAGAGTTATTAATCCGGAAATGCGATCGGCTAAATGGCCCGAGATAAGTGGGATCCAATAAAACGTCGCTTAACTCGTCCTGTTACTAAGAAATCAAACATATGATGGACCTGGTAGAAGCTCCAAGTGTGGTTTCACACCTAGGCGGCAAGCTTTAACTCCGTACCTACACATCAAAACTATGATGCATCACACATCCTACAGCAGACACACACCATCCATGCATATGCAAAACCCCATTTTTGGGTTAGGGTTTCGAGCGAGATTGAGCCAAACTAGTTTCAGATTATGTGTATGGGCCCAGATTGCCGTATGACCATGTTATAGTGACTGAATATGCCCAACATGTAAATGATAAGATTATGAGTTATATGTATATTGAGGTATAAATATTTGTTTCTATATGTTAGCTAGGATTTTAGGCCTAGATCTAGGCCATTGCAGCGTTATCATCCGTTTGGGATTTTTTGGAAATTTTATTTGCATGCACCATAGGAATTTTAGATCACTCGATTGTGTCCCTGTGGGCCCATCTTGATTTCATTTAGGGTCTTGAGGTCCATTTACCCTTCTTGCCTCGATTGCCAGCTATAGAGTCAATTTTATGACTCTAGTCAGTTTCGACTTCGGACGGTCTCGATCCGAGCTTTCTGTTCGTAAGCATATTACATTTACCCATAGGTGGGCCCCATTAGACTGTAATTTATTGGACGTTCGATCGTGCCACGTGGCAAGATCTAAGCCGTCCACATCAACCCTCATATTCTCCCTTTTATTTGAGTGATCTTCCCACATTTTCATGACCTCACGCCCACATCGCCGCCACCACTTCGAGTAGCCGCCGGTGAGTCTCTGTCTCATCCCGAGCCACCAAATTGGTACGACCGTGACCACGTCACGACCGGCTATCCATCCGTACCGACGATCGCCATCGATGCTACCGCAGTCGCCGTTAGAGGCGACGTTTTCTCAATCGGTTTTCACCTCCGCCCCCACCCTTTTGGGTCGTTTATCGGCACCGGCGAGCCACCACTAGCTGATCCGACCAACCACGTAGCTTCCCCTCACCTATATCTACATTTTGAGACAACCCACAACAACCATCACTGCTGCGATCGCCGCCGGCAACGTCGTCGCACCCAACAATGACACTGCTCTCTTTCTGGCTGTTTTCCGGCCAGCCAGTGGCCGGACTCCACCAACCACCACCACCAACATGCTCCTCGTCACGTGGGCTATCAATCCCGACCGATGGCTGCCTCCACTACATTGCCATTGGCGTTTTCTGGCAACGGCAATGGCCGCCCCGTCCAGCCCGTTTACCAAGTTAACGATCCGTTTGTCCGCGACCACGTCCACTAGTTCATATCCATGTCCGAGTCCGTCTATCCTATCCAGGTCCGCCCATCCAGCCCAACCCATTATCCAGCCCGGGTTGGTTTAGGCCATTCGGCTTGGTTGGGTTCAGCTCTGTCGGTCCGGTTCCGCTCAGTTTCAGCTCGTTTCTCGACCGTTTTCGGTAATCCGAGAACCACTAAAATTAGATTAGATGCATATTCACATGATTTAGCATGATTGAATGTTATGATGAATTTTCTTTAATTATTTATTGATTATTATTATTTATTTATTTTTATTTATATTTTATCATATACGATGAATGTTTACATAATTATTTGTTATTATTAATATTATATTTAGTTATGAATATCAGTCTTATTAAGGTTACTAAATCTTAATTATTAATTAATTAGTTTATTTATTTATTTATTCGTTATGTGTATGTTATTATTTATTAATATTTAATTATGTATTCTTGTGTTTTATGACTGATATTATAATTATTTGTGATTAATAAATATTAACTATTTATTTATTTATTAATTAATTGATTATTTATGTGCTTACTAATACAAGTATACATGATAATTACTCGTGTTTGCCTTTGTGCTTAATATAGTATATTTATATTATTATTTTATAATTAGTGTATTATTTATGTTCATGATTATGTGTTTATTATTTATCTAATTATCCATGAATGCAGTTTCTTGTATATTTATTATTTATTATTTAGTATTACTATGTCTCGATTTGTGTGCCAAGTGTTTAATTATAAGTTTGTTAGTATTGTTTCCTTTATTAAGATGTATTGATGATATGAGCACACACCACGAGCATGCATCATATATAGACATTAGTTTTTACTTAACATACTTAGTAGAGGGTGCTGATGTAGGCTTCGGAGTCTGAGATTGGTGTAGATGTGCAATTACGCTTGGAGCTTGGACCACATGTCCATAGGACTCTCTCCCTCTCTTCTTGACTCCTTGTGTGTAGAGTTTGATCGTATTTTATATGTTGGACGACATCGGCAGAGTTTTATCGGATCCGTCCGATGTCGGGTCATTTAGCCATGTTTTATATGCAAGTTTAATAAAACTACAAGGATGAGATCCCTTGTTGGTTTACGAACTTTAACTTTAGAAATTTATTATACAAGCCTCATCCCTAAGAGAATGAGTGGTACGGAGATATGTATGGACCATGCTAGTACTCTTTCAAACCATGAGGTAGTGCAGGTATATGATGGTACTACGTAATGGAGCGCATTTCCGGAATATGTGGCATTAACTTAATTGCTCCTTTTGCCACTTGACTACAGTGGCGGGTGATATGGAAGGTGTGAGGGCGTAAGCATTGTATGTATGTATGATTATGATTATGAGTCGTGCATGTGGGCCGACATTTGTTAAGTATGTTTGTTTACTACCCGGTGTGAGGCATTATTGAAGTTTGATAAGATTTCGTGGGTAATGGAATACCCATTTGCCAGATTGTATTAGTTATTTTTTGGACCATGACGATTTTCATATAATAAATGTAGGTCATGCAAATCTTGAGTCGACTTTGGTGGGAGGACAGATAAATGCTACCCACACTTGCGCTCAACCCAATATTTGTTTTCTTGTATTTATTTATTTTGATGTGTTTTGATGTTTATTTCACAATGTCTTCCATTCTCATGACACCAAGAGGGTTAATTTGATCTATTATATTTATCGAGTCTCACTAACCAATAATATTAAACATGACTCGACTCGATCGTAACTTTTCTGATTCGGTTCTTAAGTGAATCGAAATCGGGGTGTTACATCATCAATTACCACACATCAACACTAATCAATATAGGTCTTCCTACTATACATTACATTAGATTAAATTACTAATTTAGTCGATCTAATTAATCACTTAGCATTTATTTTAATATCACAGTCACATGTATCCATATTTTTATTAATAGAAAAACAATAGCACATGAATCATCCAATCATAGTATCTTAGCACGCTGTACTAATAATCATTTGCAATAGGCTATAGCTAGGGTTTCGTTGCACGTGTTGGAGCTCGAATTCGGTGCTCGGTAGCCTCCGAAGTTTGATTAGACTAGGCAAATCTTGTTTTTCGGCAAATTTGGTAGTTTTTCGGTGGCTTCCGTCGGTTTTCAAGCGACTATTTTGACAAGGAAATCAGGGTTAAGGGTCGGCACCGGCTCGACGAGCCCGATCTAATGGTGGTGACCAAATGGGCAGCCGCAGTGGCAATGACTGCCAGCAGCAGCCCCTCAATTCAGCCGGGGCGGTCTATCTCTTCGATCAAGCCCACAGCTGGCCTTGGCGACGGCACTAGGTAGAGAGGAAATGTCGGGGATATCGAGGGGGTAGTCGTCGGAGTCATGGCTGTGGCGGTATGGCCCAAACAGCGGTGAATCGGGTTAAGGACAGTGCCAGCATAACGGGTGATTCCGACATCGAGGCAGCGTGATTGTGGCCGGGGATGGTCAGGGCGGCACAACGACAGCACCACACGGTGAGGTGGTGTCGATCGCAACAGGGCGGCATCCGCGACAACCAGCGAAGGCGGCTAGGGTTTGGGGCTGAGGGAGTGTCGGGGAAGGAGGTGATATCCCTGAGTTGAGACAAGCATGAGTTATGAGCAATGAGAGTCACGTATACCTAAATATATGATGATAACGTCGAACAGATGATGTGTGATGAGTTATCAGAATATATGAAAGTATTCAGTAATTTTTCTTTTTATTGATTTGTTCGTAGAAATAGTTTTAGGCCGATTAATGCATTAGGACACGATATGGGGTAGTTGGGATGGCTTATTAGCTATAGAGAATGTCATCTAGATGTTGTGGTGTTTATTATATTTTACAGGATTTTTCTTGATTCTTTTTAGATTTTTTTAGGATTTATTACGAGTTAGAATTATTCTTGACTCGAGTCGGTGTCGAGTCAGGTTTAATTTACAAGTTAGCCATCCCCTATACCTCATCTCCACCCTTACCAAACCCTAGCCGCCGCCCTTGGTCGCCGTCGCTGCCGAGCGCCGCTCCGCTGCCTACAGCGCTGCCCAGCTCGGTCGTGCCGCTGCAGTACCACCCAACTTACCCCGGCCCCGATCAGGCCTCCGCGACGCCAAACTCACCCAGCAACGCCACCACCATTTCTAGCCGATTCGCCACCGTTTGAGCCGCACCACCGCCGCCGTGACGTCGATGACCACCTTCACCACCTCATCGACGTTTCCCCCCTCACAGCGTTGTCGCCAAGGCCGGCCGTGGGCTCGATTGGAGTGACCCACCGCGCTGGCCAGATTTGGTTCCACCGCCGAAGGCCATCGCCGTCGCGGTTGGCCGTGTCGTCACCAACATTGGGTTGGGTTCGTTTAGACGAAGCCGATTGCCCCGCCGTGATGGAAAACTGCCTAGACCCATCGGAAAACCGTCGAAACTGCCGAAAAACTGCCGAACTTGCCGGAAAACTGGTTTTCTACATGGTCTACCACCGAGTTCGTCTATTCGAGCTTGATCAAACTTATGACGCCGTCGAGCGCCGAATTCGAACTTTGGCGCGTTCGACAAATCCCTAGCCGTCGCTATTTGTCGACGACGCACGAGGTATAATGTATTTAATTTAATTATTTAGAGTTAATATTTATTAGCACAGCATGCTATGATAGTATGATTGAGTGGCTGATGTGTTATGTATTTTTATGTTAATAAAAATAGAGATGTATGTAATTGTGTGATATTAAAATGAATGCTAGGTCGATTAAACAACTAATGTAATCTAATGCAACGTAGATTAGGAAAACTCATATTAATTATTATTGATGTAAGTTGATTGATGCGTGATGATTTGTGTAGGCTATAAGATGTGTGAATGCATCATGAACGGGCATTAGTATTTAGTTTTGATGTGTATGTACAGAGTAGGAGCTTACCGCGTAGGCGCGCAACCACGCTTGGAGCTTTTACCAGGTTCATTTAGGACTCATCTCTATTTTTACACTGATCGATCGCTTTTTGTTTAGAATAGGAAAGAGGATGTGTCGAGTGGTGTTTTATTGGATCCCACTCTAAACGGGCCATTTAGCCGATCACATTTCCGGATTAATAACCCTCGAGCATGAGATCCCTCTAGTATGTTTTTGAAATTCAGATCGAGATCATGATGCCTTTGGGCCTATTTTATTAAGTTCCCTACCAAGGCCTATATATATGTAGTTTTCGCGTTTTCAGTGAGATGTGTGATAGGGGAATTCGACGACCGTGCTACTCGAGAGGGCACTGGCCAGTCAAAGGGGGCTTTGGACAACTCCATTCCCGAGGGATCCTGACAACTCCGCGTTTGAGTTCCTCACACCTATAGAACGTGGAGGTTTACGGGTACTATTAAGTACAGTGCATTTCTAGACTTGTGGTTCAAAGGGTACTGAAGGCGACTACCTGAAAGTACTCGGCCTTCGTGCTCAAGGCCAGGAGTAATAGGGAGGATGTAGAGGGCTGAGATGAACGAGAATGAGATTTGATGCAAGACACAATAGATGAAATGCCCGAAGCAAGAGAATGATATGGAAAGGGGTCGCTGTCGACTTGAGAGCGATGGCTCCCATTATTGCCCTTATGAGAGTTCTTGATGAAGTATATGGTTTTTATTCAACAGGAGGGTTAGCCCTCCAGTGCCAGTTTGATATTAGTTATTTTCTTGGCCGGTAACATTCGTTATTGATGGTTTTCTTATATATATGTAGGTGTGGATCGCGACGATTGAAAGCTGCTGTCAGGACTGTGGAGGAGCAGCACAAAATCGCGCACACGTGTACTTGTCGCGTGTAATGTGAATGACTGTGTGTTAATGTTATGTGAATGGAAATTTTAATGCGTTATGGTTTGATAAACTGCTTATGAAAATGAATAGATAAATATTAATGAATAAGGAGCCTTGGAGCTCAGACTCAGCTTAGGTGAAAGTGAAAGTGATGATGATTGTATGTGATTATTGATTGTCATATTTTACATCATTTTGATAAAATGCATATATATCTTTTTTGTGGATAGGTTGGCCCTTATTGCACTTTCAGGGGAAACTCTGTCCGTTTTTATATAGAAATAAATATTTTTCTTTAGATTTCTCGTTTACTGTGTTCGTTCTATTTTGTTTGCATATCATGGCATGCATGTAGGATGACGTTAGAACCCAAGCATATCATCCATGCCTTGCATGTTTGCATTTCCATCTTAAGACGCCGAAGGTAGATCCAGGTCGGCTAAACCGAATCCAGTAGATTGCAAATGGTTCGGTCGCCGGTGACACTTCTGGGTCGGTTCGTTGGTGAGCCGAGTCGGGGTGTTACATATATTCTGATAACTTATTTGTCATCATCTTTTCTCATCATACATTCAGATATATGTGACCATCATCGCTTATAACTCACACTGGTCTCTACTCAACGTGCGGTCTATGAAACGACTCGACTCGAACCGATTGGTTCGCTGTAATAAAACCCTGACTCGAGTCACGGGTTTTCATGAACATTGTTCAATCCCAACATAGATAAGTTTGTGATAGTCTTTATGGATGACATCTTAGTGTTCTCTTAATTGAGAGAGGAGCTCGAGCAGCATCTTGATATTGTGTTATAGATCCCAAGAGAGTACCGACCATATGGAAAATTCATGAAGTGTGATTTATAACTTCTCGAAGTCAACTTCTTGAGGCATATTTTTTTTCAGGAGTTGGGATGTCACTAGATCTGGTTAAGGAACCGAAGGCACTGTAACGACCCACCATATTTCACTATATTTGTGTGGGCCTATATGGCTAGGTGTTACTTAAACAACTACTAAATGCTGAGTATTTAAAACAAGCTATAAAATAATGGTTCCCACAGTCTTAGACTATTTCCCATAGCCAAAATTATAACTCAAAGCAAAATAAAAAGAAGTCCCATTTATTACCCCTTCTCCTAAACTGACTATCCTATTATACTTTTATCCTACCCATGTTGGGATCAAGCTCGATGTAGTACTATTGGCCGATGGCTCAGTCCACCGTGCCACTATAAAATATTGGGCCGATGGATCAGTCCACCGTGCCCTCTTATTGGCTGATGGTTCCATTCCACCGTACCTCTCTATTAGGTTGAGCCGATGGGTCCATTCCATCGTACCCCTTATTGGCCGATGGGTCCATTCCACCGTACCTCTCTATTAGGTTGAGCCGATGGGTCCATTCCACCATAGCCCTTATTGGCCGATGGGTCCATTCCACAATACCCCCTACTAGCTGATGAGTCCATTCCACCGTACTTCTATTGGCCGATGGGTCCTATAATGACCCGCCATTTTTCAATTATTTAATTGGGCCTAGATGGCTAGGTGTTACTTAAACAAACTAATAAGTTGCTGAATTATGACAATTAAACAACACTATAAAAATATTGGTTTCCACAGCCTAGGACCGTTTCCCAGTAGCCACACATATTTCTCAAAAAAAATTAAAAGGGAGTCCTCATATTTATCTTGCTCCATGCTCAGGTTGTCAATGGCTTCTCCCACCTAATTTCGTATCTACACACCTGCGGAAGCAATTCCGCGTTAGTGATTACAACACTAAGTAGTATAATGGATAAAACATGTCAAGGACATTCCACTAGTTCTCTACGTTCATTTTAATATGCGGTGGAGCGATGCCGCTATACTCCAAAACAATGCGGAGGAGGTATCCGCAGTGATCCGCACACCCCAGCCGTAGCCTTTTTTTTGTGGGGAGGCTACCACTACCATCTCCAGAGCTAGTTCTTCGCACACCCTGGCCGTAGCCTTTTTTTCTGGGGAGGCTACCACTGTACTCAGGTGATCGCTACCCCCTGTTTGTGGGGAAGCTCTCACTACCAATTCTCGGGCAAGTGCCTCACACACACCAGCTGTAGCCTTTTTATTGGGAGGTTATCACTAGACCTAGGTGATTACTACGCCCCGTTTGTGGGGAAGTTCTCACCATCAATTCTTGGGCAAGTGCCTTATACACCCCGGCCGTAGCCTTTTTATGGGGAGGCTATCACTAGACCCAAGTGATTACTATGCCCCGTTTGTGGGGAAGTTTTCACTATCAATTTTAGGGCAAGTGCCTCACACACCTCGGCCGTAGCCTTTTTATGGGGAGGCTATCACTAGACCCTGTGCGAGTGCCTCACACACCCCGGCCGTAGCCTTTTTATGGGAAGGCTTATCACTGCACTTCAGTGCGATGGTGTAATCGCTGTGTCTAACTCACCCCGGTCGTAGCCTTTTGTGGGGTGGTTACCACTACTCGAAAACAATTCGATACAATATACAATTTACATACATAATACGGCCCTGTGTGAGACCGAGTCAATTCCTTGACACCGGTTGCACTTGGTGCATGGTGGTCGAATCTTGGCTCAGGCCGACCTAGGCTACCAATAAGGAAAGTACGACGTTCTACCTATTATACTTACCTAACTTGTGATTTGTCTGACTGTGATCTGCTAACTCTAATCTGAGTGAAATTATAAAATTATACATTAGTATAATTTTATTTGTATGAACCTACATACAACTAAATGATATGCCATATTGAATATAATATCTTCCATAATTCTATTTACATAATTGATTATTCATGTGACATACTCTTTTAAGTCATTCCTAAATTTTAAGTTAATTATTAAATTCATAATTCTCCCTTCACAATTAATAAAATAATTATTAATTTATAACCATGAATTTAATTACTCTTTTTAGTATATTCTTTAACTAATTTGCATTATCCTAATTTAAGGATATTTTAACCCCATTATCTAATTTATTTAATTTAATAAAGGTTCAATTTTATATGATTATAATATATTAACCCCTCGTTTTAATTTAACCATTTGTAACTAGCCGATTAATTATTAACCGTTTATTATTACCGTGATTTTATTAATATCGTAATTTCGTATAATAATTTATTAAAATATTTTTTTAGCCACTTAACTCGTATCTCATTAACTTAATTATTTTTAAAGATTTATTTCGAGTTGATATAATTTTTCAACTCGAACCGATATCGAATCAACCCATATTTACGAAAATGCCATCTTCTTCTTCCCTAAATTTCTGCAAAACATAGGTGAAATCGGTTGTTTTCCGACGCACTATTCGTTGTCGTCCGACCACCACTGGCTAATTTACTACTGTGAATCGACTCATCTCCACCCCATATTTCATTCCAATTATGACATGTAGGTATTGCGTTCATGATCTGCCCACAATCTACCCCCCAAGTCACCGTCCCGTTCACGTTCAGGAACAGAGCTCTGCCACCAACTCCATAAGCACCGTTGTCTTCTCTTCTCCATTGTCCGTCTTTGCACCAAACCAGACCAGACCTCTCCTCCTTCAACCCACAACCAGACCACAACTCCTATCTACCCCAGCAACCCAATTGGACGCCCAAAATCCTAGCTTTACAGCAATTTTTCAGGGTGACTGACCAACAGCCATGGCGATCCCGACCTGCTGCTATGGTGGCTCCGCCATGCTGCTACAGCGACTCCGATGTGGCCAGTAGCACCGCCTAAGGCAACTCCTTCCTCCTGCACTACAACCCAACGACCAGAAGAAAAGAAACACCACCCTATTGCATGTTATACGCCTGTTTGTGACACAAACGCAATGGTGTTGCTGCTGAAATTCAGCAGGACGTGCTACCATCCTTGGCCACCCAATTCAATGGAAAACTACTCTTTCAATCACTACAACATGTTTAAGAAGGCTGATGCTGCAACTGATCAGCAAAAGAAAACGATTTGCTGCTGTAATCGATCACAATCAACCCAAAAATTTGCTATAATCGATCACAATCAACCCAATTGGATCTCTAGTTCTATTTCAGTCTAATTCTCTTATCTTTCTTCTTGATTTGAGATATTGAATTCCATGGTTATCATCTTGATTAGCAATTCCTAACAAATAAATGAAAAGTAAGAAGAGAAAGAAGAAATTACCTTAACAAAGAGGATGATGGCTTAGATCTGTAATGAATAAAACTTAGATCTGGAATGAAGAACAGGATGACGCCCTCCCCTTTAACCATCCTTTATATAAAAAAAACTTGGGTTTTATTTTTTTGTTAACCGGGTAATCGGGTTTCCGGGTCTTTACAGGGTTTCCGGGTCTTTACAAGGTTTCCGGGTCTTTACAGGTCCATTCCACCGTACCTCTGTTGGCCGATGGGTTTATTCCACCGTACCTCTATATTAGGTTGAGCCGATTGGTCCATTCCACCATACCACTATTGGCCGATGGGTCCATACCACCGTACCTCTGTATTAGGTTGAGTCGATAGGTCCATTCCACCGTACCCCCTATTGGCCGATGGGTCCATTCCACCGTACCTCTATTGGCCGATGGGTCCATTCCACCGTACCCCCTATTAGCCGATGTGTCAATTCCACTGTACCACTGTATTGGCTGTCAGGCCATTCTGACATGTTCTATATTTGATTATTGACTGTCAGTTCTATTTTGTCATGTCCGATATTTGATTATGGAGTGTGCGGCTAACAAAGATAGGGTTTCTTGAAGTAGTCAAACATAAATTTCAGATCTACCATTTAATTTGCAACCAGGAACATACAATAAGTCAACACCCAAAGACCTATTGCAATTTATAACAAAAAGCCGACAAGAACCCCATACATAAGGTGCTAGTGATCCAGTAACTCAGCAAGGTGTTTCCAATGAATTTATACGTTGCAACCATCCATGTAAGAGTTCTAATGAAAAGAACTATGAAGATGTATGAAATACTTACACAACAATGGAAAGGCACCGGAGAGAAGGCAAGGTGGAGTGGACTGCTATGGGAAAATTTTCTCTTCCTTTTCCTTTTTCTCTCCTCCCCTCTCCATGACCCCCTCCTCCTATATATATA
>JAVDBV010073849.1:0-22861 GCA_032619315.1 Piper longum
TCATCCTCTTCCTCCATGGTCAATCGCCCTCGCTTATGACCAACCTGATACATAAGCTTCATACCATAAAAGTATAAACATCAGGTCATCTCTCACATTGAGAAGAAATAAAATAGACTTCTGCAAATATAACTATGCAGAGAAAATAATAAGAAAAGAAGAACCTTCTGGGCACCATCAGTGTTGATTGGCCGTATATCTGGATTTGGGCCCACTATTCCATCAAATAGATTGATGTATTTTGCATAGTTAGGTTCCTCATCAAATTTGAGGTTAACCACATATTCAATAAAGTGCCTAAATGGAAGAGGGCAAAAACAACAGAGACTCTCTGGAGATGTAGCCATTTTCTTTTTGCATACCAAAAAGCCCTTGTTCTCCCCCTAGAATGATAAATTTTTAAACAATTAGTTTTGAGTTTTACTATATAATTGAGCAATAATAGGAGACATTATCCAAGTACTTTACCTGATATCCTTGCCAAGGAAGACGTCCACGTAGAAGAAAAATTAGCGTATAAGCAAGAGATTCTAAATCATCTCTTCTGCTACCAGTTCTTCCAAGGTGAGCATGCACACTTGCATAACGAACAGTTCCTCTGTAGAAAGATCATTCTCAAGTAAATAATCGGGTACAACAAGAAACAATGAATAAGATACTCATTGATATACCTGAAAACATCTGGGCGTTGGTCGTATTCAACATGCTGTTGAGTCGAAGTATCACGCCATTTTGTAGCTAATATTCATAAAAGGAAAGTAATAAGAAAAGAACTGAGGAATCGATAAACAAAAAAAAAATTGCTCTAATGAACATTGAAAGAAACTATTCCATATTCTACCTAATCCCAGATCAACAAGAAATAATTTCTTCTCATCCGGAGTTCCTGGAGGGCCAAGTAAGAAATTCTCAGGCTTTACATCACCATGCACATAACTGCAAAAAAAGCATACAAGATTTTTGTCAGGCATAAAATCATCATACAAAATTGATACCCTATCAACAACCAAGTACCAACCCTTTTGAATGCATTTTTTCGAGTATGGATATTGCTTCAATAGCAATGCATGCAACCATCTCAACAGACATCCTGTGAAAATGTGCAACAAAAATTAGGACAGTTTTTGTCCACGGAATTCTCCAAAACAGAAAAATTATGCATAGTAGTAAATTCCCTACTTCCTTTCTACCTTGCAACGGCCACACCAATGCTTAAGTTAACAAACGCAAATAAAAAAGAGAACAAATGGATGAAGAATCTTACGAATGAGAGTTGTTATTCCATACATCCCACAAGCTTGGGCCCAACATGTCCATAACCTACAGAAGAAATATCAATTTTATATTCAAAGTGAAGAAACTAAAAAAATATGAAGATAGCACAAGACATGGACTAAGGATTACCATAACGTAGTAGTCCCCTTGGCGGCCTTTGTAGTGAACTTTTGGCACGCCATGACTACCACCAAGAGTGCTGATAGGAATAAAGAAAAGGAAACCATAGAAATAAGAGACTTCAAGTTGCCACAAAAGCATCCATAGCACATGCCTGAAAACATACCACAGCACTTGCCAAAAAAAATAGCAATAACTGCAGAATTAGAGGACTGAAAATTACTTACTTATACACTTGCCACTCATAAGGAGGCCCATAATTGCAACCTTTGCTGCTTCTATGCTCAAATTTCAAAGCAACCTAAAGTGCACAAACAAAACTCACATCACAGAGTAAAAGAACAATCATCACAACCAATTTACCAGAAATGCAAGTCAAGATCCATACCTCCATGGCACCAGGACCAGATGCCCTATCGATCCCACCAGGGGGTGGCGAAACACGCCTTCCAACATACACTTGACCAAACCCTCCTTTCCCCAACTTCCTTTCAATGCGGTACATGGGCGAACCTCCGACTTGTACCTGCAACATTTATGAACTCATAAGCCCTAAAAACCCTCCAAAAATATATCTACTCCATGTTTCAAATATTTTACAGTAGCAATAAGAAAAAAAACAATGCATTTCTATCAGACAGAAACAAAGAACAACTGTACACAAGTTTAAACACTAAAAATGTCGCAGGACCTAAAACTCCTCCAAGAATATCACCAATCGTTAATGTTTCAAAAAATTTACGTTATCAAAAAAAAAAAACGTTTATATCAAAGAAAAAGATGAAACCCTATGAATCCTCCAAGAATATCTCTACTTGTTCATATTCCGATCAGGCAACAGTAATCAAACAAAAAACAAACAATGCATTTATCTCGGATTAAGAAATAAAAGACCAATTGTGCACAAGATTAAACCCTAAAAACCCTCCATGAATGCATCTACTTGTTCAAGTTTCGATTAGTTAACAGTATCAATCAAACAAATACAATTATATCAGATAAAGAAATAAAAGAATAATTGTGCACAAGATTAAACCCAAAAAATCAATAAAAAAAAAACAATGCCTATATATCAGATAAAGAAATAACGAGAACAAACATTGTGCACAAGAATAAACCCTAAAAACATTTTCCATCCGGTTGAGCTCGCACCAAAAGGGCGAATTCGATGTTCCTCCGAAAACTCTAAAAAAAAAAGTATTACCTTTTCAGGAAGGGGAGCAGTGCTGCCCTCGTCCTCGGCCGCGGCGACCTTGTCCACGCTCTTCCCGCCGCTGTCGTACTCGTCCATCTTCCTATCCGCGACCTCCTCCCGCAGCTCCGGCTCCGTCCCCCTCACAGCACCCTTCTCATCCACCCCCTGGCTCGCCAACTCCTTCTTCGCCGCCGCCGCCCCTCTCCGCCGCCGATTCCTCTGCACCCCCACCACCGCCTGCTCCCCCTCCCCCTGCCCCTGCTGCTGCTGCTGCTGCGCTCGGTTCCTCCGCACAGCGCTACGCAGTTCCGGCATCCTTCATCCGTCTGCCGGCCGCATCGCCGCCGGGGATTCGCCGGAGTTGGGTCAATCGGCGGCGGCGGGGCAGATCGGCGAGATTTGGGGAGGGGCGACCGACTGAGGCCGACCTCGCTGGGGAATATGGTGGATACATGGATGGATAGAGGGCAATGATGCCAAAATAGAGAGGAAGGAGTGAGTTTTGGAGAGTGTTGGGGTTTGGGTAATATCTAAGTGCCCTACCAAATGTTATTATTGGTCATAATTAATAAAACTTATAGAATATAAAGGTAAATTATAATTATTTTTAAAAAAATTTATAAAATTAAAGAAATTAATAAAAATAAAAAAATTATTCTAACAAATCTACTGTAACAAGCGATACAATAAATCTTCTCCATTCGTAAAAATATTTGACTTGAATGGGAGATTTTGGACAGAGGTCATTTTTTTATGTTAAAAAGTAAAAAGAGGAGGGGAAACTATGACTGCTAATTGAGCGAGTCAGCTTGTGACCATTTGGTGTTCGGCTTGGTTTGACTCGACTCGAAATTCGATATTTAAATACTTGAACTCGAGCTCGAACATGTAAAAAATATTCGAGTCGAATTTGAACATGTTTGCTTAAAACTCGTTTGATCTCGATTCGAGTTCGAACGAATTTCGAACTATTCGAGCCGAATACGAACACAAATCGAGCTCGACTCGCTTGTTCGTTTAGCACCCCTAAGGGAAACCTTTATAAAAATAAGGATCACTTAATACTAGGTTGCATTGCTTCTCACTTTGTCTACTTTGTGTTGAAAGAAATTATATTCTATGAATTAGGATTTTATCACAAAGAATTTGCCCTTCTAAGAGCAATTGAGATGAGTGATGTCAAAACCTAAATCCATTTAGATTGAGACATACAAACTCAATCCTCACACAGTTGGTAAGCACTAATCCACTTAAATTTCAATTGGTGACCTTGATTTACCTCAATCCATCGAGATTGAGATGGGTTCCCTAAAGTTGGGTCAAGTATAAGGGCTGCTTAGACAAGAAGTTGAGTCTTAAGGTTTTGTTTACCATGACTTGGCTTAGCATGACTTGGCTCAAATTCGGAGTAAGGAAGTTGAGGTGAGGATGGGTACATCATGGATTCATGAGGACCGGAGGAATTGAGGCTGTCGGATTGGTTGGATGCATGGGTTAGAGCATACATGGTAAAACAAAAAAAAGAGAGGATGGATATATAATGTGGTGTTTATTGTATCTCATATGATAAAGTCACTAAGTCAACTTTTACTTCCATGAATAAAAGATCCAGAAGATGAGATAGGTCATGTTATTTTAAAAATATTATTTAATTGAAATTCTTTTCTTAGTTACTTACTATAATTGTGACGTAGAGTGTGGTGGGCGCTATATAGAGTAAGGAGGCAACCTGTATTTAGAAAGAGCTTTATTTGTTGGAGGAGGTCATATCTCTTCTCCATTAGTTGGACATTACCCTTATTTCTCTGTATTAAGGTTTAGGCATTCATTTTTGCATTTACTCTGGCTTGAACTTTTCCTTCATATTTGTTAGGCTTGCTGGTGGTAGGGAACATTAAGCATTCGCTATTTTCTGCTTGTGCAGGACATGTTGCTCTTGGATGATAATAAAGCTTTGAGCTTGTGCCATATCGCGCGCAATACCACTCCTTATTTGTCAACTTTCTTTCATCTTTTATGCACTCCCTTAGTTTCTCCATTGCATTATCAACCCCCATCTTTAGAATAATTTTTCATAAGCTTCATGTTCCCCAAATTCATAAAACTTATGTTTTATTTCTAGCTTGATGTGTAGAGAATATGATAGTGCTTTTGGTGTTCCTGGATTTGTAGCTTGATATGTTTACAAAAGTCCAACTTTCACACGTCATATATTTATTATTCTTGCTTTATTTTGGCCAAATTAGTTTCAAAGTTGTAGCTTCTCATGCAAAGAATAGTTTGGGTATAGTTTTACCTGTACATGTGGTCTGGGTCGTTTGGAAAAAAATTCTCAAAGTAGGCCTCTAAATTGCAGTTTCCCAACACTGAAAATTCTGGCAGTTTTTGTTGGATTCTTCTCTAGGTAGCAACTTTGAGAATTGTTTTCTGATATTATAGATCTTTTTAAGGCTTGAGACCAACTCTACTTTGTTGTTTGCACTGTGTACTATGCATAGGACATTTAGTCCAACCAAAATCTTCATCGGTTGGTCGGAAATTGACCCATAAATTTACTTCAAATCATAGTTTTCAACACTTTCGACAACATTTATGTGGGAGAGATTTAACAACAAAAACTCAAACATAGAGTTAGATCCCCCACAAACCTAGAACCTTGCAAGATCACAAGTAGATAACTAAAGTGTAAATAATTTAAATACAACAAGATATATCAAATAAGCACACAGGAAATAGGTAAGACAATTAACAATGAAATTAAATCCAAATAAATAAGTGGTGTGTGAGACAACACAAGATCAAGGTTACAAAGCGACTTGCATTGGCAAATCACTCAAATCATTTAAGTCACTAATTGGCTTTGAGCTTGATTCACTTAGTTTTAAGTGAACAATTTAAACAAAAGGAAGCTAAGTGAAGTGTGCTAAAGTAATTGAATTCAAATAAGTACTCCTTTCTTCTATTTCATTAAATCATTTGTTTAAAGAGGTCTTCATAGCTTCATTATGACAAACCAATTGTACAACTTACAAGGAATAAGCTGGGTTTCCTTCACAACCACTTTACAAGCGCTAAGGAAGTTTACACTCCTTACACCCTAGGAGTCTTAACAAGCCTTACTTCTCTAACGCCAAGTACCAAGGTTCCTATTATACTGTTTCCAAATACAATCAGAACTCCACTACCTTGAAGCTACCTCCCTTCACAAGCTCACACCACCACCACCTTGAAGCTACTTCCTTTCACAAGCTCACACCTTAGCTAAGGATGATTCGAAGCCAAACACCTCCTTTTCTAAGCAAGATATTCTTCACTCTCTCTCTATGCCTAGTGAGATTACAATCAGCTCAAACACTCTTAAGCAAGCTTCGCTTATAAGATCTCTCCTTGTTACGATTAAGGAGAGAAGGAATAAGCAAGCTTTTCCAACGGCTAGTTTTGACAACTTTTTCATAAAGAGGTGATTCATTCATTTCAAACCCAAAGTCCTTGAGAGTATGTTGCATCCAAAAGATTTGATCACACCCAAGTCCGGCTGAGATAAACACTACCTCATCAGTGAAGAGGGATATAGCACTTTGCTTCTTGCACATCCAAAATATAAGACATGATCGAAGGAAGAAGCAAGCTCCACTAAAACGTTTTTTATCCCTCTTTGCTTCAGCAAAGTCTGAGTCAGTGTAAGCACTATGATCAAACTGTGATTGCTTAGGATACTAAAATCCAAAATTGTTAGTATGCTTAACATACTTGATGATCTTCTTAAGTACTTATTAATGAGACTCCATAGGGCTATCTTGGAATGGAGCACATGGGCATACACTCAACAATATATCTAACTTACTTATAGTGACATAGAGAAGGCTTCCAATTAGGCTTCCGTATAGTCTTTGATCCATCGGTATGCCTTCTTCATCTTTATCAAGCTTGCAAGTAGTGCTTATGAGGATCTTGGAGTCTGTATTTTCTAAACCAAATTTCTTGATGAGCTCCAAGGCATACTTTGATTGACTAATGAAGAGCTCTTCACTTGATTGCATGATTTGAAGTCCAAGGAAGAAGTTTATTCTCCCATCAAGAAGACATAAACCTGATGGTGACTCTAATGTGCATACAAAAATATGAACACGCAAATGCATGCAAAGACTCCTAAGGTTGAGCTCATACAAATATACCATTCTAAATGTGTCTAAGTTATAAAAAATAAGATTTATAGAGAAAATCCAATAAAGTCTCCTATGTAACTAGAACATTAGAAAAAGTTTTGCTACATGTATAAATTCACATTTCATAGAAATAAACACAGAACATAAAAAAAAAATTCATTTTCACATTGAGAACACTTGATATAACATTCCATGACATTCCCATCACTATTACAACACATTTACACAATCCTCAAGTAAAAATTGCTTGGCCTTCACACGACGCTTTGCCTGCAAAAGAAAACGTTTTTAGAAGCTCCTCCAACCTACATTTTTTTTTTGTTTTGTGTACCTGTATATGTTACATGGTTTAGCATACATGAATTTATTTAACCTTCAGTTTTAGGACTCTAGGGATTGAAAAATTCCTAAACAAAACATGTTAGACCTGTGTGCTCTAGAGTATTTTGACTACTAAATTGAGAAAATACAATTAGGAGAAAAATAACATGTGGGAGCAAGCAGGCATGTCATATCATAAAGGGCCAAGGCCACATGGTTCACGCCTCAACATCTTAAAGGCCCCAAGGCTACATCAAACATTAACAAAATACCAAAATCAATAAATGTCTGTTTGATTGTTCTGAAATCATATGAAAGAAATGTAAGATCTGGAGATAAAAAATTTTCTTGTGTTTGGTTGTCAAGAAATTTAGTCAAAGAAAATTTTATTTTCAGTCAAAGAGAGTCTATGTAAAAATTTTACAAAGTAACTTTTTCTATGAAAGACAAATGAAATTGGGGGAAATTTGATAAACACGCATGACAAAGAAATATTTAATTTTTATCTTATTTTCCTTCTATCAAAACATGTAAATGAAATCTTTAAAATTTTCATGTCATTTCATTTTGTTGCATTTCAATCTCCTATGAAATTATTTTTTAGTTACACTATTTTTATGTCAACCAAACGGACCCTAACCTGGCAAATTGATTACTCATTATCTAGAGAAAACATTAACACGAATTAGAACTTCTTTGTCATCCACATCAACATAATATATCATGGCCAATAGGGCTTGAGATAAACATGTGCATCAACTGAAAACACTCCACAGTAACTTCCCAGTATTATGGCCAAAGGAGCCTACTTGATAATTGCTGCATTATTGCATGGTCCGGATACACTCGACAAATAGCATGCATATGACAAATGCGCATTGCTAGCAAGTTTTAAAGTTGAGATACATATATATTAACCGCCTAACCAAGTATCGTCTGATGGACATCACACTCTTCGTCCAACGTGCGTTCATAGAAAATCTGGCATATGTACAATAATATAAAGGCTTTGGAAATGATTTCATAAATAACGCTGAAGCAACTTTAAGCTGAATCTTATTTTGAAAACACATCAAAGGATCTATACCTTGAAGTTTTATTACTTTTGGAAAACCAGCGAAATGGCTTATATGTAGTGGGATCCAATAAAATGTCACTATGTCCTACGTCGTGAATACAAATCATATTGAGCCAAGTAGTAGATCAAGTAGAAAGGAGCCCTAACAGACTCGTGAGAAGACCTCGTCCTACCGTGGCAAGCTTGACTCCGTACGACCTAAGAATGTGGAACTATTTAAACTCTGTATGATGACATGCATGCAATGACATGGATGCAAACAACTTAGATGTAGCAAAAAGACATGGCATGCAAAGTAGACACCACATCGCAACATCACATTCATAGACCGCATCATAACCGCATAAAATTCCATGAAAATAAATAGCGATATCAAGATAGAGAACTCGGTGCATTATATAATAAAATTTGAGATTCAACCCGTCTAATCAAAACTAACTTGAGATATCGAAATACTCAGAAGATTCAGGGTAGCTTAACTTGGAATACATGATAGGTAATTGAAATTAAAATCTCAGTAAAATTATGAAAAATAACTTGAGATGTTGAGTCAATTAATTACATTGACTTTGATGATAATTTTGTCATATCGACCTTAGATATTGAGAACTTGAATGATGTCGAATTGTACGGATTCGATTGGCTCCGACGAAGCGATTTGAGATATCGTGTCAAGCCCATACTTGTGTCTGTTAATTAAAGATTATATTATTATTAAAATAATTTAATATTTATTAAAATAATTAAGTTAATTATCATTTAACTTAAGATTTTCACATTGCATTCATACTATAATCAAATATGAGTTAAAATATTATTATTTTAATTAATTAACAGAAAATGAGGTCGCACAAATGTGGCCGAAAATTATAAAATTTTAATATTTTTATAGTTTCAACCATTATTAGATATATTAGTGGATAAAAATTTCAACTTTATATTGAAACGAGCATTTTATCGTATTTACAAACAAAATAGCAAATTCATTGTAAAAATCATGACCTTATTGTAAATTTAACAAGATAATCACATGATCCACTAATACATATACAAATCAACAACTCTACATGCCCTACAAAGGAGATCTACATGCAAACATCCACAAAGCATGCAAAAAATGAAAAGAGAAGAAGGGGGTTGAGGGGTGCACCTCGAAGGGGAAAAAGAACCAAAGAAGAAGAGAAAGGAAGGAGAAAGAGAAAAGGGGAGGAAGAAAGAGAAGGTATGATGGGAGGGGCAGCTAGGGTGAGGGGAAGGAGATGAGGAGGAAAAAGAGAGGGGGGAAAGAACACGGGAGAGGTATGAGGCATTTTGCTTGGAGACGGAAGTGTCTGCCTTAGTAACTCCCTTGGCTCAAGGCCTGAGCTTGTGAAGGAAGGTCACTTCAAGATGACGAAGTACTAAAGGTGTTTGGCAATGGTTGGCAAAAAAACCTATGCACTTGGGGTTGGAGAAGGAAGATTTGTTGAGACTACGAGGGCGTTTGGAGTGTAAGCTTTCTTAGAGCTAGGGGTGCAAATAACTCAATTGAGTTTGAAATCACTCGATGTTTGGGTCAATTTTGTTCAAATTAAAGTTTGACTCAAATCAAATGAGCACAAGCATGAGCGCACCTCAATTCGGCTCAACTCGACTCAAAGCTCAATAATTTACATTAGATACAATACTTTATATATTTTTAATATAGACATTTACATAAAATATAAACAAAATAATAAATAATAATGGTAGTTTTACATAGGGTGCTAAACGAGCGAGCGAGTTGAGCTTGACTTGTGTTCGTATTTGGCTCGAATAGTTCGAAGTTCATTCGAACTCGACTCGAGATCGAACGAGTTTTGAGCAAACATGTTCGAACTCGACTCGAATATTTTTTACATGTTCGAGCTCAACTCGAGTTCAAATACACTTAAACTATTTAATTTTTATGAGCTCGAACCCAGCTCATTCGTGAGCTCGAACTCGGCTCGATTAATAGTTAGAAGAACCTCAATTAAAAAAATGAAGTTGGCCTGATTTGAACCCACAACTTTTAAATCAAAGACTTTGATGCCTACCATCTCAACTATATCACTTTTTTATTAGAATATTATGGATGAATAAATATAACTAGTTACAGTTAAACTTATTAGTATATATATACATATATACAAATATATATAATATAAAAACTATATTATTATATTATTTTATCAAATCAAGTTTGAGTCGAGTTCGAGTTATAACAGAGTCGAGTAGATTCGAGTTCGAGTTCAAGCTCGGCTCATAAGATTCGAGTTCGAGTTCAAGCATTTAAATGTCGAGTTCGAGTCGAGTCGAACCGTGCCGAATGCCAAATGCTCACGAGCTGGCTCACTCAATTAGCAACCCTAGTTTTACATGATAATATAATGATTTTACTCCCAAACAAACTATTTGATATATAATTGAACTTCCTAATTAATTTTATTTCAAGTTATCTAGAAAAAATATATAAATGAATAATACTCGAGTTAGTTCGTATTTGACTCGAACTCGACTCAACTCAAACTCTTTTGAGCTCGACTCAAAATTGAAATAAACAAGTTGAGTTTGAACATGATTGAGCTCGGCTCAACTCGCTCGATTAGCACCCCTATAATTTGTGCTTGTGAAGTGTTGTGAAGGAAACCTAGCTTATAGCTTGTACGTTATACAAGTAGTTGTCATTAGTGAAGCTACAAAGATCTAACCAACCAAAGGACTTGGTTGGATAAAAGAAAGGATTAGTAGTTGGTACTTCTTTAAAAATTATTTGTATTTTCTCTCTTCTCATTCTCTTTTGTGTGTTTATTCTTATTTGAATTCATTTTCTTTAGCATACTTCACTTAACTTCTTTAAATTTGACTTGTTCGCGGTACAAAACCAAGTGAATCAAGTTTAAAATCACTTAGTGATTCATATGGTTTGGTTGATTCGCCAAAACAAGTGGCTTTGTGACTTTGATCTTGTATTATCTCACATACCACTATCTTATTTGGGTTCAGTTGAGAAGTTTATTGCTTTGTCTATTGTTCTTTTGCTTATTTGATATATCTTATTTTGTATAAATCATTTCGCTTTAATCTTCCACTTAATCTTATTTGCGGTTCGTGGGGATCAAACTCTTTACTTGAGTGTTTGTATTTATCTCTCTCGCATGGGGATCAAACTCTTTACTGAGTGTTTGTATTTATCTCTCGCCCATGTAATCGCCTTCAGTGAGCAACTTGGCGATGATGCTAGCCTGCCCACGCACAACATGTGGGTAATACCAAGGCACCCGTCGAGCGTGTTGGCACTAGCACACCATCGTTGCAGCCCTAAGGCCCCAACATCGTGGCGCCAGGCTCTGGAACCTGGCCAGAGGAAGAAAAAATGAGGGTAGGAGGGGGGAAAGGTGGGAAGTGAGGGGGATTGCTTTCGAGGCTTCTAAGGCGCCTTTAGCGCTAAGAGGTACACTCAACATGACATGAGACATGATTCTAAATATAACCACACGCAACATGGTTGTTGAAAGCTACTCTAAATAGTCAAAACAACACGAACCACTGACTTGGCAATCATGGTTGACTGAATTACTCGATAGCGAATGCGTCCTATGCCGAAACCCACAACAACACATAAAGACTTGTTCAGTTTTTCATTAAGGTTTTATAAATTTTAGTTTTGGGTCATTATCATGATCTACAGGTTTTTTATATAGAATGAAATTAGAGGAAGAACTTCAAATTTTTTTGCAAAATATTAACTTTGCCCAGTATTGCAACTGCTGCATGGGGAAAGAAACTTTTGCAAGCCTTTATCAACTAATTGTGGGTAACAAATACTTAATTTAGCCACCCTAATACACACATGGCATCATCCATTCTAGATCCCGTTGTGGTCTATGACATTGCACCTTGAAGTGCTTGTGGGCGCCTCTAGCACATCTTCATCTTGTATCGGGGTGTCAGCTACGATTGGATAAAAAAAAATAAAATAGGACATAGGTCCAACCAAATCAAAATAGTGTAAGATTTTGGGTGGGTCATTATTTCATATCGGGTCACGGCCTCACCGGACTTGACCGTATAAGGACTTTAATATCAAAAAAATATCTAACTTTTATTTCAATTTTTAATTTTCTTTATTAAATTTTGGTGTATATAAATCATCTTCTAAATATATTATATTTTACTACAAATAAGAATTATTATTGTCAAATATTCACATTTTTGTATACATTTATATAAATATATGAAAAATATTTATTTTCGGTTTAGTTGGGATTACTAAATGGGTTCGGTTTTAAACGTGAGGTAACTATTTATGTACATATTTTGGATGTTCGAGTCTTTGGTATCTGGTTCAGCCCCATGAAACCCAGAACGAAGATTCACGTTTAACATCATGGTGCCTATGAGTTATCAACAAGGGTTCTGACCAGCTCTTATTTATTACTAAAAATTTACAAATTGCTTAATATATAGAGAATTGTAAAGATTTATAGCTGATTGGATTGTATCCCGGGGTATTACATCATTCGCCAATTTATATGACAATAACGTTTTATTTTTCATGGTAAACAACATATGATAATAACGTTGAATGGAGCCTCTTTAATCCATGTACTTTGGGAATGGGGCCGTCTAATCCAATTCATTTTGTCTCTTAGTAATAACATTTAATTAGGAAGAAAGGGGAATGATAAATTTACTCTTATTAATAATAGGAGAATTTAATATCGGTTAAAATATAGAAAAAGTAAAAAATAATAAATCTAATTATTATAATTTATCTTTTTTAATTAATATTTTAAAGTTAATTAAAATTTATTTTTTAAATATTAAATTATTGTAATCTATTTCATTATAAAATGATAATTTATTTATAAAATTAAAGGCGTGCATGATGCAAGCTCAGTAAGACGCTAAAGGCCACCGGGGAGGAGAAATTACCGCCCGTCGATTACTCAGTAACGCAGCGTGACATCGTGAAGGGTATATACGCCCTACTCCCAAACATTTTATTTATATGCTTACCACTCTCCCCTTCTGCTCACCTCTTCTCTCTTCTATTTCGAAAATCTTTCTTTCTTCTTCTCCTCTCCCCATTCTTTCTCCTCTCTCATCTACGCCAAAAATCTTCTTTCGTCTTTGGGAAACAGTGCACAGAGTTTAACCATCCTCCCCATTCCCCTTGCCAAGCCTTCATAGTGGTTAGATTATGAGAAAAAATGCATGGCTCGCAAAGTTGGTCTGTTTGAACTTAGTTGCTAGCAATTCCTCCTTGTTGATCTTCTCTTGTGTTCTTCTAGTTTCTTTGGTTTGTTTTTGGTGGGTCTTTTGTTTCGAGTTCTCTTTTGTTGTTGTTGATGTGTTCGTTGGATGTCATCTTATCGACATGCAGGTTAGCTTCAATGTCATGTCATATTCTATGTATATTTCCACATGTATTTTTATTTTCATGATCACAGACCATGCATGGAGTTCTTTCATCTTTCATATACTCCGTTCCTTCTCTCTTTGTACCTTTAGTTCTCTGCTAAATGAATTTTTTTTTCTCCATGATCTTTGCCGATGGTTAGAAGACAAAAGGGTTTAAATCTGCACTCCATCGGCGATTTGGTCAAGTGCTACAAACTGAGCAAGAATGGACGGAGATTGGCAGGAGTTGTCGTCCATGTGGTCCTACGATACTTTCTTCCCCTCCCTTATTCACAGCTCTCCAAACCTCAACTTCATGGACGCCAACATCCCATTTCTCCGCTCGAGTAAGTCATCATCTCCTTCTTACATCCATATTATTGAACATGTAATAACATTGGTGTATGTATATGTATCTATGGTTCGAAGATCATCAAGAGGGAGGGATGAACGTTAGGCAGTTAGTGCAAAAAATGGATGGCAGGCCTGGAAGTGGAGGCCACACCGACGCCATCTTAGCCATCTCTGATGAGCAGAAGGAGAAGCAACAATCGGCTATGAGGAAGAGGTTCCACCGCCACTCCGAAAGTCAGACACAAGTGATGGAATTGTAAGCCAACCAACTCACCTCCCTCTACTCTTCCTAAAATCTATTATGTACTCGGTGTTCTGTCTTTTGAAGATTGTAAAAATGGTGATTATGTTGTAGGATATTCAAGCATTGCCCAACACCCGATTGCAAACAGAGAAGGAGATTGGGCCAAGTTCTTGGCCTCACACCTCTCCAAATCAAGTACTGGTTCCAAAACCACCGAACGCAAATGAAGGTATTTATCATTTCTAGTATCTTTGATTCCCATTCAACTCAAAGTTAATGCATATGGCCGTGTTGGGGACTAGCCATTTCAATAAAAAACCTACTGAAAACTTTGTTCTTCATATTTTTTTATGATTTTTGTGGATTTTTGTTTGTTGAACATGGTGGTGAAGATGCGACAAGACCGAGCTGATAATATGATTTTAAGGGCCGAGAACCAGAACTTGAAGGCCGAGAACCTTAGGTTGCAGTCGGCCATTTGCGACCTCATCTGCCCCAACTGCGGCGGCCCGGCCATACTTGGGGAGATGTCCTATGACAAGCTTCACCTTGGCAGAGAAAATGCCCGTCTCAAGCAAGAGGTAATTATTTACCATACAGATCAGCTTATTATAAGCTCCGGTAAAATTAATATATGTAATTTCGCATGAAGCCATTTTTAAGTTGTCATCACCAGTTCTTTTGACTCAGTTTGGAGATCATTCCATTAGTAATTTTAATCGTCCATATAGTTCAGAAAATGTTTTCTTAATCGCTCACATAGTTTGCTTGCTCTCGTTGAAAGCGTACGTTGTGTGTATATATTTATATGCTGTGAACAAATTTGTTTTTGTGGATTATGAATGGATCGCGGATACTTGAATTGAAATGCATGCAGCTGGAACGTCGCTTGTCATGCGTCCCCAGAATATCATACATGGGCATTTTCCCGGCCACCGCATCAATCGGCATCAATCCGACACCGGCGTCAACGCATGTGCCTTTCCAAGGGAAGGCTGGTTGGGTTGGAGAGGAGGAGGCGGCGGAAGATTGGCCGGAGATGATGGTGGGTGGCGACCAGAGCTGGTGGAGCTCCAATATAGTTGGTGATTCTCCGACTGAGCTCGCCGACGGCGACACTGGAAAAGAGGATTGGTGGCGGCGGGAGGTGGAGGAGGATGCCGGAGAAGCTCGGGTGGAAAATTGTTAGGAACGCCATCGTTCAGATAGACTTGTTGAACGATTGATCATCATTGCTGATATTTGTCAAACTAATTAGATTTGGTTTTTGGACAAGTTCAAATTTTATTGCTATTTGACTTAAATTTTGTTAGGTTCTAACTTCAATATATATGTACGTATGTACGTATATATTTATAATTTAATGCATAAAATTTAGTTAAAGCTTATTAAACTAATCTTGAAATATCATAAAAATCCACATATAATAAAATAAATAAACTTTAACATATTTTTTATTATTTTAATTATATTTCCATGAAAGAAAGAAATCTATTAAAAATGTCTAAAAGCTTTAATTTTTTATTTAGATATTAAAATTTAAGCTGAATAAATACGATTTGAAGGTCCATATTGAATTTTAAATTTATCAGTCAACCAATATTGAGTTATGAACTTATCGTCTATAAAATATTTGTATCAAGTAAAAATAAGTTCAGTCTTTAATTGATTATTACCATGCAAAACCTTAAAATTGTCGTTTGAAGAAATCAAACCTCAAGACAAAAAAAAAAGACTTTTCTCCGCACCTTAATGAAGAACCATGGAAAGAAATTTTACTTTTCGCCGCACCATTCTTTTTCCACAGTTATTAAAACGGTTAATTATAGAGAAAGAAAGTAATATATTTGTAAATATGTCTGTGTTAATTTTATTACTTTTTTCCGAGCATAAAAAGGTGGAGAAACCTTTCAGGCCCCAACTTTTTGCTATATTATTTTTTGCTACACCACTTTTCTTCATGGTTTTATAATTTATTTCAATTTTATAGTGGGAGAAACATGTGATTGTCAAATTTAGAACACTGAAAGCTGTAATGAGGGAATGAAGGAATTACAGTTTGAAGATGTTGGACTTCAAATCAAACCGGAGGACAAGTTCGATCAGGTTATTACCAAATTCCCTTTAATAGGACTGTTTGGTTTCATACATACGATGAGATGAGAGAGAAAAATGAAAAGGATTTTTTAAAAAAAGTACCATTTTTTTTTATATTTCAAGATAAATTTCTTGATATTATAAGTATGAGAGAAGTGCACTATTTATGTATTTTTACTTATTTAGTTTACAAGAAAATATGAGAAAAAAATTTTATTTTCCCATTCTGATGGAAAACCTCTTCAGGACCATTTTTTCCACAAAAATGTAATGAAATTAGATAAATACGATTTGAAGGTCCATATTGAATTTTATTTTCCCATTCTGATTGAAAAAAATTAATTTCTATTTGTTATCTTGTCTTTTCTTTCTCATATTTATTTTATTTTATTTTTTCACTGTCCAAACAGGCCTTAGGCGATATTAATGCATGCAGCCGAACCTTTGTCATGCATTCCCACATCAAACGACAACAGGCTTCCCCAAATAATGGGCACCATGGGCTGCCTTTCGTCAAGCCATTTACTTGAGGATGTCAAATTAATTTGTCTTGGTTTTTGGTTGAGATCAAACTTTATTGTCATTTAATTTATTTTTTGTCAAATTCGAACATAAATTTGTACGTCATATTTATAATTTGATGCATAAAATTTATTCACAGATTATTACAATATCTCAAAATATAATAAGATTCCACGTTAAAGAAAATAATTATACTTTAACATTTTTTAATTATTGTAATTATATTTCATGAATAAAATCTAATGTAAATGTTTGAAATTCTTCAATTTTATTCAGATATTAAAATTTGAGCTGCATAAATATGATTAATTATAAAATTTGAAGCTCAGTATTCATTTTCAAAATTTATCTAGTTGTCGAAAATTGAGTCATGAACACATCATGACTAGCATGTGTCTTCACACCGGCAGTGTAGCTGGTTTTTTTTTTCTTTTTGGAGAAGAAAAACCTTACTGTTAAGAAGAGCCAAAATACAAGAACATTTGCAGATATGGCCAGCGAATGAGCATGAAGGTTCTGACGTCTACTAGTTCATCTCATAAGTTCCACTCATAGCTCAAAGTTAAATTTACTGCTATTATCCCATTAATACAGTCATCCACATTGTTTACAAAATTAACCAGTGATAAGCAGTTCGAGAGAAAAAGGAAAGATGAGTGATTCCACTTTTCAGCATGAAGGCCGGGGAAAGAGCCTCTACTTCAGCTCCTTGTGGGTCAGAAGTGAATGCTGAGGATCCCATTAGCAGCCATTTCTTAGTCTGAGAGCTTTAGAGTAAGTGTTAAACCTGCTCCCGGGGGGGCGCCGTGACGGAGGGCGGTGGCGGGGGACCGTGGTGGTGGTGGCGGTGAGGGGTTGGTCGGCGGTTTGGACGCGGTGGCGGGCGGTCGGGCGGTTCGGACGCGGTCGGGTGGGTAAGCAAGCGGGTTGATGAGTGAGGTTGGGAGAATAGATCATCCAGCGGCCCAGATGCAACATGGTGCCGAAAACTGTTTCTGTTGCAGGAAAACTTTTTCCATATATTAAATACAGCAGGGATTTAGTTCTAGCCGTAAAACCCTAGACTAACATTCTCTCCAAAACTTGTATAACTTGTGTATACTCTATCTATTTATGTTTTGTTGTAATATAACTAATGTTATCACCTTTATATCGGGTTATATTCGGCCTCTACAACATTCTTATAAGGTCATTTGAGCCCCATACTTAGTCTTAAACTAGACTGTCCGAACCAACTCAAAGCTTGCCAAGAGCATAGCGGAACAAATAGCGTTAAAACCCTAAGCTGATGCCTGGTTTTTCATGTTATAAGTTTGGTCTATTATATTACTCTTGTCTGTTAATTGTCAAATTGGGTTTTTAAGTTTATGTTTTATTACTAAAGTCGGTTACTAGAAAGTGAATATGCCTATTCATTAACCACAATAACCGACATTTTATATATAAGTGCATACATGAATATATATATATATATATATATATAATTGAAATTACAATTAAATGATGGCATAAGACTTTATCCACGATTCAAGGATAGCTTGAAAAAAAAACACAATTGAATATTGTTTTTGTTTGCAAAATCTTAACTATCTTTGGACTTGGATTTTTTTGTTGAAGTCAAATATATGTTTACTAGTTTAAAAATAATAATTAGTCATTTTTTAAAATTTAAATTTGCACCTCGTGCATTGTGTAAGTCTTTGGTTATTTCAATTTTTATTATTTTTATTTATTTTTAAATTTATTTTTTATATTAAAACGCTAGTTTTTTTTTTTACTTTTATCATGCCTCTTTTGCATTGTAACTTATTCGGACCTCATAATAATTCTATGCATTCATTAATATTTACTTAATTTAATTTTCAATTATTATCATTTATTATTTAAAAATCTTGAACATATCATTCTACTCAAATTAGGAATTCTGAAACAATTATAAAATGTCATATATATACTTATAATTATATTACTAAAATTAAGGTTTGTTACATGTTACTTAATTGTACATACTTAATTTAAGATTTTCAAATAATTAAGGATTTTTATTTATTTATATTTATATTTATAATCTTAAAAATTATATAAATGCCATTTAATTATTAAAAATTTACTCAACTCGATTCTTTTACTTTAAATATTTGTATACAACATAACAGATTTTTTTGTTAAATTTAAATAGATAGATATTCACTATTTTTATTTATAAAAGTAATGAGTAATAATTTTTTAATTTAATTTTGTATTAATTAATATTATTAATAAAATTTAAATGTACCCCTAAGTGGAACTAGGGCCTTTTAACTAGCCGTTACTGTAATAACGTTGCAATATTAGATCCTCTCTAATTTGATTAAATTAATGTTTGGGAGTGGGGGATGACACATTATGGGCGAACTTAGGCCATGGGAGGACAAATTACTGCCCATCGTAACATCGTAAAGGGCATTTACTCCCCCCTTCACCTCACCTCTTCTTTCTTCTATTCCAAAAATCTTCCTTTCTTCTTCTTTCAATACCATCCCTTCACCTCTCATCTATACTGAAAATCTTCTGTCGTCTTTGGCAAGCACTGCATAGTGTTTAATCATCGTCACTAGTTCCCCTGCCGTGTCTCTTCGAAGATAGATGTTGTGATGAAAAATGCATGGCTCACAAAGTTGGACTGTTTTGGACTTAGTTGCTAGCAAGTCCTATTTGTTGATTTCTCTTGCGTGCCTCTCCATTCTTTGATTTCTTCTTGGTGGGTCTTTTGTTTCAAGTTCACTTTTGTTGTCGTTGATGTGTTTGTCGGTTGTCATCTTCACTACTTGCAGCGGTGAGCTTCAATATCATATCATATTCTATGTGTCTTTCTACATGTATTTCCATGCATGGAGTTCATTCATCTTTTTTAAAATTCTTCCCTCTCTTGGTGCCTTTTATTTCTTTGCTAAGTGACTGTTTTTTTTTACACCCGATGGATAGAAGATAAAAGTTGCCCCTGCTCTTCATTTTGGTGAAGTTCTACAACTTGAGCAAGAATGAATGGAGATTGGCAGCCCTTGTCGTCCACGGGACAAGCCAATTACATGGGCTCCTACAACCCTTTCTGCTCTCCCCCTAATTCTCAACCCTCCAAACCACAGTTTCATGAACGCCAACGTCCCCTTCCTCCAATTCAGTAAGTTATCATCTCGTTCTCACATCCTCACCTATCTCTACACCCCACCAAGTTGAAAATATGATAACATTGTTGTTGTTTGTATATGTGTGTATGGTTTGAAGATTATCAAGAGGAAGGGATGAACACTGGAAATATAGTGCAAGAAATGCACGGCAGGTCTGGAGGTGGAGGCCACGCAGATGTCATGTTGGCCTTCTCTGAGGCTCAGCAACAATCCGCTAAGAAGAAAGGGTATCACCGCCACACCGAAAGGCAGATTCAAGTGATGGAATCGTAAACGACCACCTACTCTCCTCCTTCAATTCTTCCTAAAACCTATTATGTACATGGTGTTCTGCATTGATCTGACGATGGTAACAAAGGTATTTATCGTGTAGGATATTCAAGGAGTGCCCAAACCCGGATGACAAGCAGAGAAAAAGGTTAAGCTAAGAGCTCGGCCTCACACCTCGCCAAGTCAAGTTCTGGTTCCAAAACCGTCAAACACTAATGAGGGTATACATCAATTTAGTCTCTTTGATCTTTCATCGGAGAGGAAGAAGAGGATGAGAAAATGTTAGAAATTATAAATTAATTTATAGGTTTTACATTTTCTATAGATTACAACCTAAAGTTGCTGCTATTCATTCCGGTAACCGATAGAGAGGGAGGAGGTATCGGTTATACGGGAATGAATGGTGACACATTCTGGCTTATGATTATTCATCTTGTAACCTTTAGGAAATGTATAAGCTTTAGCCAACGAACAAGATAAATTGATTAATAATTTATAACAGAAATTATATTCTATATCCCCAACTCACAGGCCACCTATAAAGAGCTAAGCATATGGCCAAGCTGGGGACTAACTATTTCAGTAATCGACCTAATGAAAACTTTGTTCTTCATTTTTTTTTTAATGATTTTTGTGGTTTTGTTTGTTGCTCATGGGGTTGGCGAAGTGGCGAAAAGAGATAATGCGGTTTTAAGGTCTGAGAACGAGAACTTGAAGGCGGAGAGCCTTAGATTGCAGTCGACCATTAGCAACCTCGTCTGCATCAACAGCTGTGGCTGGGCAATGCTTGGTGAGATGTCACATGGAGAGCAACACCTTGGCCAAGAAAACGCCCGTCTCAAGGAAGAACTATCATATACAGTTCATTAAAAGCTCAATTCAAATTAATACAAGTATAGATTTTGCATGAAGCTACCCTTTTTAAGTTGTCGTGATCACCATTTCTTAACATGCATATAGATCACTAGCAATCTAGAAAATGAACTTTAATCATTCATACATTTTTAGATTTATGCATTAATAATCTAGAAATGCCTTTTTAATCGTTCATATAGTTTGTTTGGTCCTATATATAGGGCATGCATCCCTTGACAATGTACAAAAGTTGATAACAAATGGTCCATAAGTGATTAAATTATCTAAAACCCCAATTATATATGTTATGAACTAAACAATATATATATTATCTTAGAATTTTGTGAATTGTGAATGGATCGTTGAAATGCACAATATTAATGCATGCAGCTGGGATGTCGCTTGTCATGCATCCCCACAAGGCCATACATGACCAACAGATCAGCTCCCCAAACAATGGGGACAGCGGCACCACCTTTCCTCCCTTCTCTCGACCACGACATGGGCATGCTCCCAGCCAGGAACTTGCCCGAGGAGCTGTTGTGAAAAACGGGTAATTTTCACCAAAGATAACTAGTTCACTGTGAGAACTATTACCTAGATGACAAGCGTGAAAACTATTGTGCTATTTATATTACTTGTCTTGATAAAATTCTGTCTAAGAGTTGGTTTTTAAGCGGACTATCTTGTCCCACCAACTTTCCTGGGAATTTTATCTTGGGGTAACGCTTAAAAACCAACTCTTAGACAGAATTTTATCAAGACAAGTAATATAAATAGCACAATAGTTTTCACGCTTGTCATCTAGGTAATAGTTCTCATAGTGAACTAGTTATCTTTGGTGAAAATTACCCGTTTTTCACAACAATTGGTATCAGAGCCATTAGTTAATTCTAGTATGCTCTGTGGTTGCGGTTTATACTGATCTTCCACATCAGAAAAAATTTTCCTCGAACTTTTGGTTAATTTTAGTATGCTATGTAGTTGCGGCTGACGCTGATCTTCCACATCAGAAAAAATTTTCCTTGGGCCAGTTGCATTTCGAGCACTTGGTTAATTTTAGTATGCTCTGATACCAATTGTTGTGAAAAATAGGTAATTTTCACCAAAGATAACTAGTTCACTGTGAGAACTATTACCTAGATGACCAGCGTGTGAAAACTATTGTACTTAAAAATTACCCCAAGATAAAATTCCCAGGAAAGTGTGGTGGGACACAGCGGTCCGCTTAAAAACCAACTCCTAGACAGAATTTTATCAAGACAAGTAATTTAATAGCTATTGTCGGGTATTGTTGTTGTTAATTATTGTGCTATTTAAATTACTTGTCTTGATAAAATTCTGTCTAGGAGTTGGTTTTTAAGCAGACCGCTGTGTCCCACCACACTTTCCTGGGAATTTTATCTTGGGGTGATTTTTAAGTACAATAGTTTTCACACGCTGGTCATCTAGGTAATAGTTCTCACAGTGAACTAGTTATCTTTGGTGAAAATTACCCGTTTTCACAACAATATCTTGTTGGGCCCTTCGGGCCCCAAAAGTGACTTGCAACCGGTTCATGGGCCTCTCTTAATCCAAAAGCTAGCTTAAGAATTAAGGCTTTCCCATTAGACTATATACAAGTCATTGGTTGCCTCCAAATGGGATGTGAGATTAACCCAACAATTCTCCCCTTCACACATCACAACACCCGAATCATCTCCCCCTCACCACATGCAGAGGCAACATGTCTTGGTGAAGTTCCAGATGACACCAATTCGGGCCAACTTCGGACCGACCGACAAATCGGGA